>CAUYON010118583.1:0-14120 GCA_963573935.1 Arctocebus calabarensis
GGGTGGAGAGAGGGTAATTGGTGGGGCTACACCTACGGTGCATCTTAGAAGGGTACAGGGGCGAACCTTGCTAAATGCAGAATACAAATGTCTTCATATAATAACGGAGAAATTGCCGGGAGGGCTATGTTAATCAGGTTGGTGAAAATAGTTAAGATTGTATATGAAGCCAGCACATTGTACCCCTTGATTACACTATTGTACACAGCTATGATTTAATAATAAAGATAACAAAAAAAAAAAGAAGAGGAAACTATAAACATATTTGCTTGATAAGATCAATTACTCTCCTGAAACACTGGGCATTCACAGCTCAACGCACCTTTCCAAGGCATTACGTTTTCATCTTGTGCTTTAAATGCAATACCTTAAGCCAAATTATGGGCCCTAAAAAATTCCAAACACAGCACAGGAGAGAGGAGCAAAAGGCCTTGCAGAAGATTTGGAATCTAAATCCTCAAATTGCATAATGTCAGTTATTGACGAAGACTGAGATCGCAATTCATGAAGCTTCGTGTAGCAACTTTCATTCCATACTCCTCACCAGAGACTTTTATATATTAAATATAACATTTCATAGTCAAGACATAAATCTGTTTGGGGAAATCTGAGCTTCATTTAGCAGATTAGTTGTATGTGTTTGGGGTCAAAGTTCAGGGCTAAAGTACTTTCGGAGAATTGATAAAATCACAACACCCTCTCCAACTCAGAGCAGACAGAGAAGGAGGGAGGGAGTGAGGGAAAGAAAAAAAAAAGGAAAGAAAATAGTGACAAATTCTCACATAAATTGGATTCAGTTATGACCAAAGTACATTACTTAAACATTAATTTTTAATTCAACTTGTCAATATGTTATTTAGGATTTACCCCCATTTTCATTGCTCTTCCTTCTGGTCTATATTTTTATTGTTCCACTAGACAGTTTTTCTTCTGCCTTTAGAGGGCCTTTAGTATTTTTTTTCAGTAAGAGTTTGCGGGTGATGAATTGTCAGTTTTTTTTCTTTAAATCATTTTTTTCTTCTGCTTTTGAAGTATATTTTCATGGAAATTCTAGGTTGATAGTGTTTATTTTTCCCCATATAACCCTTTAAAAAGATCATTTGGTTGGATTTTGGCTCCTGTTATTTCTGTTGAAAAATTAACTTTCAGTTTTACTGTTTTTCCTCAGAAGGGTTATCTAACGTTTTTCTCCAGCAGATTTTAAGATTTTCTTGCTGTCTTTGCTTTGCAGTAGTTTTATATGTCCAGTTTTTCCTTTTCTTTTGGTTCCTTCTTTTTGTGGTACATAGGGCTTCGTGATCCATTGATTGATGTCTTTTATGTGTTTTGGAAAGTTCTCAGCCATTATCTCTTCAAATATTACTGTCTTTCTATAGTCTACTTTACTTTCTTCTGAGTTCATTTAAACACAAGTTAGATTTTATAGAACACTCAGTATCTTTTACCTTGTGATGGTTAATTTTATGTGTCAACTTGAATGTATTAAGGGATGCCCAGATAAGGTGGTAAACATTATTTTTTGGTGTGTCTTTGAGGGTATTTCTGGAAGAGAATAGCATTTCTAAATCAGTAGACTTAGTAAAGAAGATCCACCCTCACTAACGTGGGTGAGCATCATCTAATTTGTTGAGGGTTCAATGTGACAAAAAGTCAGAAAAAAGGCAAATGCTTTCTTTCTCTGCCTGAGAGGAAACATCCATTTTATCCTGTCTTTGGACATCAGAGTTCATGTTCTTGGGCCTTCATATTTCAAGACTTACACAAGTACATCCTCCTCTGCCCTCTCCTGGATTCTTACACCTTTGGACTCAGACTGAATTGTGCCATTGGCTTCCCTGGTTCTGCAGATGACATATTATAGGACTTCCCAGCCTTTATAATCATGTGAGACAATGCCCACAATATTAATCTTTAAAAAAAATTTTTAAAAATTTTAAGTTACTATGAGAGTACATATAATTAGGTCACATCATTTGTGTTTAGAAAGGTAAATTATATAACTTGTGTTTGTGTTTTGGAAAGGTAAATTATATAACTCCAGAGTCAGAGTTATAATTGAGTCCTTCACTGAGGCTCTTGGTTCTGTTTCTCTGAGAACCCTGACAAATACATACTCTTTTTTTAAAATTTTCTTCCTTTTACCTCACTATCTTTCAGAAGATAGAGTAGATAATTCAGATCAACTCTCCTATAAGCGACTAAAAGAATTTTATCAAATATATATTTTTTAACTGCATAGAAGAACGAGAAAGCTTAAAAAAATAGTAGGGAATTAACAAGCCAATATCTGGGGGAGAACAAAGGTCCTGGAATACTCTATTCTGAATATTTTCTTGTAACTTTCATATTCCAATTTGTTTTTCAGATATATATTTCCAATCTGAATTTGAGTCTATCCAATAAGTAGTTTTTTTTTGTTATTTTGTTCAATGTTTTAATATTAGAATTTCCATTTATCTCTTTTCTTTCTTTCATATCTGCTGGAAGAGATATTGTCTTTATTTTAGCTAGGACTTCCAGTACTATGTTGAAGAGAAGTGGAGACAGTGGGCACCCTTGTTTTGTTCCAGTTCTTAGGGGGAGTGTTTTTGATGTTATCCCAATAAGTTGACTGGGAGTTTGTCATACATGGCTTTTACAATCTCGAGGTATGTTTTGTCTATGCTTAGTTTATTGAGGGTTTTTTATCATGAAAGGGTGCTATTAATTTCTCTTTTTTGAAGTTTCTAGTCCTCTTCTGAAATTCTTAATCTTGCCTTTTGTTTCCTTGAGCATAGGTAAAGTTATTTCAAAGTCTGTATCTGATAACCCCAACGTTTGCATACATTGTTAGTTTGTCAGGGAAAAATCAGTGACAAAGACTGGGCTTACCTTCCTGGACCTCTATTTGCTTCCAAATATTGGCTTGCTAATTTTCCAGATCTGAATTATTTACTCTATATTTTGAAATGGAAAATTGCAGGTAGAATGGGGACCAAAGACCCCATTCTTGGCACGGGAGGGTACCCCAGAAAAAGAGAAAATTAAAAAGCAAGCTGAAGGAGTTGGAACTGAAAGTTCCTGAAGAAAAGTCAGCTAGTTTACCTTTAAGCCAGCCATTGCTAAATTTCTTATCTGAACAAGTTTCTGACCTTTCCTGAAACTTTGGCCTACTGGGGATACAGCTTACACAAATGCCCCTGTTGAGTCTGTGAGCACTCTGAGGAAAATAATGGCCATATAAGAGACTATGGCAAGTCCTAGAAAAGAAACACCTTCTAGGTCATTTCCTGCCCATTAAACAGACAAAGCAGATACCCCTTGTGGAGATTGGCTGGGGCAGAGACCAAGGGAACAGCTTGAACCCTGACATATGGGCCGGAGGGCTTACATCCTTTATCACAGAGGAAAATCCTATGTGGTGGTGATGAAGGAAAATGCCTCTCTCCCACCATTCCTCAGAGGAGATTAACGCCAGTGGGCCAGTGCCTTTTACTCCACAGTGCACTAGTGGAGTTTAACACCTCCGTAGTAATCTGTGTGTGTGACTTCAGAAGGGTTGCTTCCCCCACACAAGGCTCAAATTTCAGATTCCTCAAAACTGTTCAAATCCTTAAAGTTAATAATAATAACAATAGGAGCTAATAGCTCACTCAGAGAAACTGCTGGTGTCTTTGTTCCCTCCGTCAGCTTTCCACTGAGCAAAGAGATTTGAATAAAAGCTGAGTGGAACACAGGCTAGGACACTCACCAAAGCCTACAAATAGGTGGTGGTCCCCTGAGCTCCCACTTTTGAAAATTCGATTCTGTGTCTTGTGTCTCTTTATTGTCGTTCCTAACTTTATATTTCTTCAGTCGGTGGAGCCAGTTCCACAGGTCTTAGCGGACCCTGCCCCCAGGGCGGGACCCTGACAAAAATTAGGAGACTTTTTCCTATTTTGTTTTTTGTTATCTGCATTGATTACTTCTATAATTTTTTTGAATAATATTAGATTTCATTTTAATTAGAAATTTATCTTAGAAAATCAATGGGAAATTATTATTATCTTTTGTGTTTCAGAAGATTGTATTTAAAAAATAAGGTAGATCTATATGTTCTGACAGGGAAAGTGTTCTAAGGCAGGAAGTGCAAAATAAACCACAGAATAATATGTATATAATAATATTAATAGCAATATTAACATTTAGTGAATGCTTATTATGCCGGAAACTATTCTAAGGGCTCTAAGTGTATCAATTAACTTACTTTCTTCAAGAGGTAGCTGCTTTTAATAGCCACACTTTACAGATGGGGAAACTGAGAACAGAGGTTAATGAGTTTGCTCAAGACCACATATCTAATGTGTAATAGACACAGAATTTAAGTTCAGGCCCCCTGATTCCAGAACCCATGCAGTAAACCACTGCATTCCTTATGCATTACAGATACCACACTACCCAATACTTTATCCAAAGAACATACCTAACCATAGCAATGGCTTCTTATGGCCATTGAAGATGTATATGACTTTAGTTTTCACTCTTTATTTGCGATGTCCAATATGGTAGCTGATAGTCACATATGGGAATTTAAATTCAACCTAATTAAAATTAAATAAAAATGAAAATCAGCTTCCTAGGCTCAGTAATTCCACTTCAAGTATGCTCAGTAGCCACAGGTGGTTAATGGCTACTTTACTGAACAGTAAAGATATAGGATATTTCCATCATCACAGAAAGTGTTATTGGACAACGTACTCTGTGGTATTCAATAGTGTTTAAATTGTTTATGATAAGTATGTATTTCTGATTTACTTTTATAATTAAAAAAGGATCAATGACCAAAAAATAACCTATTTACTCAAAGCTAAGTTTATTTTTCCCTATTATTGACCATACCTTTCTTATACCCTCTGAAGTTACTTAGAGAGTATACTTCCCTAACTATTGCCGCTCAGGGTATTTAAAAGCACAATACATAAATCAGTGAAAAACTCACTAGAATAAAACTATTATGGGTCTTCTAAAGATGTAGTGTTATCTACATAGAGCTATATACCTCTTGACTATTTGGAAGAATTTAAAAATATGCATTATTTTTAAGACATGTTGCTCAAATCATACACATTTAGAAAAAGGCTTTCTTGAAAGCATGTTGGCAAAATTTTCATATTTTAGTTTACTAAAGGTCAAGCTTATTAATTGTGTGTTCTTGTAAATTTAAAAATTATAACACTGAGGAAAATGTGTTTAAAAAATACTACTTCCATTTGTGGAATATACAAAGAATCAGGAGACCTTTGAACTATAAAGAATGACTTCAGGCTGAGCCTGGTGGCTCATACCTGTAATCCTAACACTCTGGGAGGCTGAGGAGAGTAGATTGCTTGAGCTCCCGGAGTTTAGGAGTAGCCTGAGCAAGAGCAAGACACCACTCTAAAAATAGCCGGGCATTGTGGTGAGTGCCTATAGTCCCAGCTACTTGGGAGGGTGAGGCAAGAGAATCACTTGAGCCCAAGAGTTTGAGGTTGCTGTGACCTATGATGCCATGGCACTCTAGTGAGGACAACAAAGTGAGACTGTCTTTAAAAAAAAAAAAGAAAAAAAAAAGACTTCATTCATCCTAAAGAGTCAGAAGAGCTTTAGTCTCAACTTCTAAGTTTTCTACCAAACTAAGTACCAGGAAAGCTTAGTTTGGATGTGCCTAAACTCCTAACAACTGAAGTTCTGTACTATGGAATAAAGAGTAGATTGATCTGAGTAGCTATAGGTAGCAAACTAAAATGCATTAGAGAGACCTACCAACTGAAATATTTCAACAAGTTGAATTCCAGTAATGAAATGAAGTGGCTTCCAGCTTGATGAGCTTCTTTTCTTGGTACGGAAGGAGTTCAGGCAGAGTTTAAAAGGGTTAGACTTCTGGGAAGAAGATTTCTTTGTTGGATAAACTTCTTTAACTGTTAGGTTTTCAAGTATTATTGTTTTTCTTGCATTGTATGCCCATTGCACTGTCACCAGGGATACCTATTCCTTAGCTTAGGCTAAATTATTGTACAATAGCAAACAACTCCCAGTCCTGGGGTTACAATAACAAAGGTTTATGTTTCCATCTGCATGGGGATCAGCTCCACTGTTGGTCACTTATAGCTTTGCTTCAGGTTATCTGCTTTTCAGGCTCTGAGAAGAGTAATCAATACCTATCTGGGACATTTTTAGCCATGTGGCAAGAATAAAAGAAGATATGGCTGAACCACACAATATTTATAATGTTTACCACACAATCACTTTAAAGCTTTCGTCTGCCGTGATTCTGCCACTTCCACTCACATCTCGATGAGCAAAGCTAGTCACATGACTAAGTCTGCTGCCAAGAGGGTGGGAACTATAATATTTCTATAAGGATGGGCAGTATATACCTGAGAGCAATAATAAAATTTATTACAGAAGTTAGTGGAAAAGAGAAGCCCAATGTAAGCTGCAAAGAGGTTGTGATGAAGCATAGGTCAAATGAAACGGAATGCCAGGATCAATCCCTCCTTGCATGTCTCTTCTCCCTTCTTTACTTCTCCAAAATGTATGCCATTAAGGACCTGAGTTAGGCCTCAAGGATACCAGAGGTAAATAACATGAACTCTATTTTGGATAAACACATAATCTACTGGTAGAAAAGTGAGTAAAGATATTTTTAACTAACCATATCTCGTGCTATCAAAAAACAAATACATAGTTCTTTGACTGTGCAAAGGAAGACTAACCAACCAAGAACTTAGGGAAGGGTTAAATGGTTTATGAAAAGCATCCCAGAAAAGAGCTCAAACTGAGAGTTAGCAAGGTAGTAAGATCACATTCCAGGAGGAGAGGACAGAATATGTAAACCCCTAGATGTAGGGGAGGGCAGAATATGTAAACCCCTAGATGTAGGGGAGGGCAGGGCCCTATCGAGAGACCATGGGTTTAGGGTGGATGGAACTTAGACTGGAGAAAGGAAGACAAAGGATGCAGACAGGTGAGGCCCCAAGTGAGGACACTGTGAACAGACACATCAGCCACTCCACAATTGTTCATATGTGCCCTGATTAGGGGCCAGCCTACTCTTTACTGAGTAACTACTATGAGAGTTGAGCAGAATAAGGTCTGGTAGGAAAGGTAAATGAGAAGAAGGGGTGATATTTATAATGTTTACATTGACAGACTTATTTGAAAGATGGCAGATTGAGCATAAGCAATTAGTTTTTATTTACCCTGAAACATCGTGTAAGAGACTATAAGTGATCTAAAGAAGAGAAAAGTACCCTTATAAGGCCAAGAAGAACAAGGGAGGACATAATACCTTCAACAATATCAGTATAGCAGTTGGGAAGATTGTATAAGTGACAAGTGACTTAGCAGCCAAAATAAAGCTAAATCCTAACTCAGCAGCAGGAAAGGTTAAGGAACAACCCAACTTTTGTCCCAGAATGTGCAGAGGTCTCCATGATTACTGGTACCAGGTACTCTTTGAAATGGGGCTGAAGGTAGGGTTAATACAGGACTGGGGGGAAGTCTAATTTATGATGAAATTAGAAGTTGAGCACCCCTACCTCTGCCTGCATTATCTTTTCCCGTTCACACAGCCAGTTGGCAGGTTAGAGGTTTACAGGTTTGTTCTCTGGAAATTTTGAAAATAGAGTCTCTGGACTGCACAGTTGAAGGTGAAGGTATCATTGCAAAAGCAGGGTGATTGATATTTGCACATTGAACATTGAGATCCTAGTCTTCCCTCTCACTGGCAGCCAGCTTTATACCTGTCATCTCTATAGATTATGCTCCTTCCAAGAAGAAAGAACAAATGATAGCAATAGTCAGAGATACTCTGAGAGATGGTCCAGCCAAATTATCCTATAACTTAGAGCTGGCTAGACCTGCCAAAAAATTTCATTTTGTTCCTGAGTGTTCAACTCTTAAACAGGAATGGACCAATAGGAAGCATCAGTCAATTGAAGAAGGATCTAATGTGATAGACTGGGACCGAAACACGTAAACCATCACCTAGTAGGAGGAGGCAGAATATTCTACAAAATAAAAACTTTGGGAAATTTTTACTAATATTCTCACAAAAATCAGGAAAGAATAGCAGGCTATGGAAAAGTGACATTCAGAGAATACAATGACAGCACAGTGTTAGTAAAACTAAAACATTAATAGAAGAATTGGAAGATCAAGTTGAGATACTGTTTTTAGAACACAAAGAAAAACCACAACAAGATAGAAAAAGAAAAGATACCATAACAAACTGTGGCATATGTACACCATGGAGTACTATTCAGCCATAAGAAAAGATGGAAGCTTTACATATTTTATGTTTACCTGGATGGAGTTGAAACACATTCTTCTTAGTAAAGTATCTAAAGAATGAAAAAAAGTATCCAATGTACTCAATACTAATACGAAACTAATGTCTACATGCCCACAAGAATGATTAAATACAATTATCGTCTAGCAAGGTAGAGGGGAAAAGAGAGCGGGGGACGGGGGGCGGGCTATTGGTGGTATCTTACCACAATGGGAGGGAGTTCAGCATACTCCCTGGGTGAAGGGCTCAACTACAACTTGAACTTTATCTTATAATTGAAAACAATGTAACCTAAACATTTGTACCCTCATATTAATTTGAAATAAAAAGAAATGGTGGCAAATTTTTTTGAAAATTTTTTTAAATTTTTAAATAGAAAAAAGAGATAAACAAGATTAGAGAATAGTTCATAAGCTACAACTTCCAAATAACTGGGGTTCCAGAAAAGAATAACAATGTTGTGGGAAGGAAATTATCAAAGAAATAATTTGAAAATGTTCTTAAACGGAAAGAAGTAAGCTTCCAGACCAAGGTCTGCTTCGTGCCTGGTGCATAGAAGTGGACTAAGGTCAAGACATCGTGTGAAAACACTGAGGGAAATAGATTGTTCACACTGTCAAGAGAAAATCATAAAAATATACAAAATCCCAAATGACCAGGAATTAGAGTAGTATCAAACTCCCCAGCAAAAAACAATTTCCATCAATTCATTCTATCCTCAGTGTTATGGATTGAATGTTTGTGCCCCTCTAAATTCATATATGTTGAAATGCTAATCCCCAGGGTTAAGGTATTAGGAGTTGGGACCTTTGGGAGATAATTAGATTTAGATGAGATCATTAGGGTGGAACCCCTATCATGTTATTAGTGTTCCTATAATGCCATGAAGGAGGAAAAACTGGAGTGTGCACTCTCCCCGCTCTGCCTCCATGTGAGGACAGAGCAGGAAAGCAGTCATCTGTAAACCATGAGAGGGCTCTCACCCAAACCTGACCATGCTGGCACCTTGATCTTTGACTTCCAACCTCCAGAATTGTGAGAAGTAAATGTCTGTTATTTAAGAGGGCCGTCTATGATTTTTTTTTAATAGCAGCCTGAACTTGACCACGACATTCTAGTCTAATGGCAAATTATTGTGAGGATAGAATAAAGACATTTTTAGACATTCAAAGTCTTAAAAATATACCTTTCCTGTGTTTTTTCCTGGAATGATAGTGGAGTATGTGCTCCTTCAAAATTAGAGTAAATCAAGGAAGTGAATGACAAAGATGCTGGAATTTGAGGAGTTAGCATAGAATAGAGAAAAAAGGATGCCCCTGGAGGATGGTGAAGCCAGATTCTGGGGTGATGGGTCTGGGGAGCAACCAGTGTATATTGAAGTGAGTCAGCAGGTTCCTAAAGCAGTATCTTCAAGTGGATAATGTTGATACCATAGTATATTCAAACAGATCCACATAGCTCAGAGAGAATCTGCTGAATTACTATTAAGTACAAAGAATTTAAAGCAAGCAAACAAAAATGTCAATTTAAATGCAAAGTGTCTAGGAAAGGAAAAGTACTCAGAGCATACTATATGACTCAGTCATGGAATCCCTGAATTCTGATCCCGATTTGATGCAACCGTATGGGTAGGATGCAGAGACTGACAAAGGTTGGCAAACATTTTTGTAAAGAGTCAGATAACAAACATTTTAGGCTTTGTAGGCAGACTACTCAACTCTGCCGCCAGAGCCATAAGCAGCCTTAGATGATACATAAACAAATGAGCATGACCGGAATTTAATAATTTCTCATTTACAAAACCATGCATCCCTGCAGACAGCATGTATGTGCAGAGAAGGAGGGGAGGTGAGGGGGAATTAAGACTTCATATTTAACAGGGGAAGTTAAGAGTTGATAATTGAGATTAAAAAGGAACCAAAGTAATCTCAGCGTATTTCAAAATATAGGGATGACTACCAGATAAAAATGAGGGTGGTAATGGTGATAGTGGGAAATTGGCTTTTGTTATTATATGAATACAAGCTTTGTAGAACTATTTGTTTCCTTAACCCATGTGCTTGTGTAAGTTGGGTAAAATAATGAAATTAAAAAATATTCAAATCTGTTGGGGCAGCAAGCTGTAGTTCATGTTTGTTTAGGTGACTAGGAAAGATGAGGTCCCCGAGTGTACTGGGAAGAGAGGCTGAGACATGGATGCTTAGGGAGAGTCTTCACTATCTCCAGCTCCTCTCCCCATCCTGGGTGGAGACCCTGAGGTACCTGGTGAGTGTGCATGTCTGTTTGGCAAGGACAGGGCTCTGGCAGTTGAAAATACTGACACCTGTTAACTTCTCAGTGCTGGGCTTGTGTTAGCACTTTCTTGGTCTGTGGTTTGTTGGTGGTGCCCTGGTGGCTGGCACAAACCTGCTATGGCCTTTACTTGTGGATCGGGCAGGAATATTCAGGTCAAGGCCCTCAGGAACATTAGGGATGAGCTGTTAGCATGTACAGGTAGACCAGGTGCATGGCAGGTTGGGGAGGTTGCTGCAGAGCAGGCTGCTTGGGGGCAACTGCCAAGCATGGCCAGGCAGGAAGGCAGGCAAGCAGGATGAGGTGCTGGAGCTGGGCTCAGAAACGCTGAGGAGATTTGTGGGTCTGAGTTCTTCCTTGGGCCCTGAATCATAGCAGAGGGCTCACAGCAAATTAATGAAGCTAATTTCTGACTGGAACGATCATTTGTGAATCATAATGTCTGTTCTCATTAAATAAATTATCTGTGTCTTCCCAGGCGTTATGGATGCATTGTAAATTAGGGCTGTTCATAAATAATTTGTTTCCTCTTGTGTTTATAGGGATCTAGGGTCAGGGAGGAGGAGGAGGTATCCAGTTGGGAGGGGAGGCTGGAGCTGCTACAGGGGGTGGCTGGGGTGGGAGGCAGCTGGAGAGAGGAGTCAGCCCGAGGAGGACAGGGTCTGACCTGACCCTGGCCGTAAGTACATTAGGTCCTGTAGGTCTGTTGTGACTACCAAGGAGGCCAAGACCTCCTGTAAGATTGAACCTGAGATTCCATGACCACCTCTTCTGTAGCCTTTCCCAGATCCAGTGGCCCACCAATCAGGGGTGATTAGTGGATATATGATTTTCACCCATGGCTTTTTTCAGAATCAGCTCTCCCCAGCAGCAGAAGGCCCTGGAGAGTCCCTTGGCATCTTCATAAGCACTCTCTCCCAGATCTTTGCTTTAAGCCTGCTGGCAGCTAGGACCCGTGAGGTAAGGTAAGGGCCAACTTGATTGCCCCAGGGCCTTACAATAGCTGTACAAATATCAGGAGGGCAGGTGCAAAAGAGGAAATGAGGGAAGAATGAAATCAAGTTCAAGCAGGGAGGGACAGAGGATGAAGAAGCAGAGCCTTCCGGATTGATTCTGGTTGCCAGTAGGGAAAACCCTTTCAAATAGGAGCTGCTGCTAAAGGATGTGTGGTGGTGTGGGCCTCGAGGAAGGCAAGTTCCCCCAACAAGGAGGAGCCAGGAGCTGGCACCCACAGGGTGACATGTCTCACTTTGATTCCCTTATCTCTCTGCTACCTCCTCTTCTTGTTACTGTAGCGGATGTGTCAACAGATGAGAGACTATCCCAAAGAAAAGGGGGAGGGACTGGGGCAACCTGATACTCCAAAAGTGTGTATTTCATATTACAACAGCCTGAAATTGAGAAATATTAGAAAGATGGAAAAACATTGTCCAAACTTCTTATGACAAAGTGAAAATATGAGAATAGATGACATGAAGAATGCTTAATGGAAAACGAGGAGGAAAAAGCCCCACGGGATTTCCGACTCTGAGATGCAGTTAACAGGCATGTGGAGAGCACAGCAGCCCCTCCCTCTCCATTTTCCTGTCAGTGGATTCTTGTGAATTTAGAATACCTGTTACCATAGAAATGATATAAGTGGAGGATGGGTTCCCAGGGCAGCCTGCAAAAGCCTAGGGATTCCACCATGCCCCAAGTAGCTGGTACTTAGGAACCAAAATATCCCCAAAGACCTAGGGGGGCACCAAGGAGGTGGGCACCAAGGGGCACCTAATGGAGGCACTGAGGCTGTCCTTGGAGAGACACCCGAGAGATGCTTGCTGCCTGGATAGGAAACAGGAGGCGAAGAAGATCCCTGTCCTGGTGGCTTGATGGAACATATTAAGCCTGTTTCTAGAAAAATGATCCAGCAGTTAGGAGGTGTGTGGCCAACAGAGCAATCTCAGAGGAGAGGGTTCACGGAGGCCCACCTGGCAGATCCTGCTCCAACACTGAGCAGTGCAATCAGGACTGGTGCTCTGCCTCTCTGCCACGGGCATCCTACCATCCCACCTGCCTAGAACTTACTCGTGTGTGTGTGTGTGTGTGTGTGTGTGTGTGTGTGTGAGAGAGAGAGAGAGAGAGAGAGAGAGAGAGGAGTGGTTGGCATCACGTCTTTAAAGCCTTCTTCCTTAAACTTTCCATTTAGCAGCAAACTGTCAGTAACATTGCCACCCACAGAAGGCCCTGCCCTGCTCAGGTGCTCATGAGCATCTAACAGTTTAACCAATTGGCTTCTGGAATCTCCATGAATTTCTGGAGGCATGGTTGATTCACTGAATCAGAATTACTTGCCATCAGTGGGGTTTCTAAGCCCTCAAACTGGCCTCCCTCATGGAACCAACTCTCCCCAAATTTCTTCATACTCACAGTAACAATATCAGGGGTTCTCTGTAAGCAGAGAACGAGCCACAGAGAGTGGGGAGCAGGACCAGAAAGGGTGGGAGGTCTGTTCTGTTCTGGTGCAGGGCTGGTCTTGGAGGTGGCATGGGCCCTGGAGCTCTATGTCCTGTGTTGGCACCCATTCGCACGTGACTTGCCCCACAATGCTGAGCACTGACCTTGTGCCAGATGCCACTCTGTTCTCACAGAGCCCACATCTAGTTTGTGTCTGTGGATGAATACATGTGTCTTTGGCTATACAGGAAATAAATAAGCAAATATCAAGTCTGACAACTCCAGTGATGATGACTGCTATGAAGTCAATTAAGCAGTGGTGGCTTCTCTGGTCATTTAAACACAGACGGAGTGATATGGTGCTGACCAGGGAGGAGCCAGGGTCACAGTCCAGGCAGTGGAAAGGCATGGAAAGCCCCTAGAGCCCAGAAATAGGAGGCAGAAGAGCAGAATGGTGGAGCAGGATTTGGAGAGCCTGGGGGGAAAGCAGGAAGATTCTCCTGGGTCTTCCAGCCCAGGTAAGGACTATGCACTTTATTCTCAGTGCAATGGGAAGTGAGCCGCAATCTGATCTGCATTTTTGAAAGCTGGTCTAGCTGCGAAGTGGAGAATGGACCATGAGAGGCAAGGAGGGAAGTGAGAAGCTGGGTTAGGTCACGGCAATTATCCTGGGAGTGACTGAACTATATCCCCTTTCACTTTCCCTGTCTTTTCCAAATAAAACCCCTGTCCTGTAAGCACTGCCCATTTTATGCAAAGGGAGAAAGCAATCTCGCTGAACAAATTCTCCTTATGATTGGGTCCTTAAACCCCTCTGAGGTATTTTCCTTTTTAAAGGTTTGTTAATCACGATGGTTTTCTTATTCATAAGAATTTCAGGTGTGAAGGAAGAGCATTCTGGACAACTGGTCAGGGCTGATACTTACAGTAGTGCTTCTCAAACTTTCCTATGTTAAAATGCAGATTTTTTTTAATAATTTTATTGAATCATAATTCTGTACATTGGTGCAATCATAGGGCATGATTCATATACATTCAGAAATGTTTTGATCGTACTGTTACAGATAGCCTTCATGGCATTTTCTTGATCACTATATAAAGA
>CAUYON010118584.1:0-35323 GCA_963573935.1 Arctocebus calabarensis
TATTAGGTCCTTTTGTCATTTATTTTATTGTATAGTTTCCATATTGAATACATTTTCATCTATTTTAATTTATGTAAATTGAACCTATGAAGCCATGGGTGTTTCTACTGTTTAATTTACTATGATACAGAACTCTTAAAATTTTTTGGTTTGTATTTTATAAAATCAAGCTTTAAATGAAAATGAGGAAATAAAGTTTAATTTGTATATAGTGTGTCTTAAAATATTTTGATATTTATGGTGGTGGTAAGATAGTTAATTGAAAGAATGATTGAAAGCAGCAAATTATTTCTTTTGCCTCCGAGGTTATAGGATCTAAGGCTACAAAGTTGAATGAAGAAGTTGAGGTACTCTGAATCGAGGGATAAGCTTTGATTACACCCCCTTCATCTCATAGCAGTAGATTTAAAATAACCTGTTGTTTGGAATTAGTTCAGTTTAACAAATGTTGGATGTGGATTCTTTCTATACTCTTAAAGGCTTATTGTCAGCCTAATTTTTCTTAAATATTAAAATGCCACACTTAACTTCTTTGTCTTCATCAATACTCTCATCAAGTATATGATTTCTATTCAGTTCTCACCTGTTTTTCCAATCTCAGTTTAAGGCAGACTTCTAAAAAGTCTTGTCTAATTCCTATTCTAAATCTTCTGATTTTTTAATAAATCAATTTCATTAAACTTAATATTAGACCCTGTTGGGCGGCGCCTATGGCTCAAGGAGTAGGGCACCAGCCCCATATACCGGAGGTGGCGGGTTCAAACCCGGCCCCAGCCAAAAACTGCAATAAGAACAAAAAAAAATTAGACCCTGTTCTAAGCTCGTTATGTGTATTAACTTACTTAACCTTCACTTTTATTAAGTAAATGCATAATCTATATTCATCCAAAAGTGACATACTGAGTGTCTATAATGTGCAAAATATGGTGTGTCAAGTGCCAGAATAAATGGAACAATTCTTGGCCTTTCTAAAGCTTAAGATCTTATAAGGGAGAAGAAAATAAATGGCGAAGGATTGATTATATATCAATAAATATGCATTCTGGAATTGAGTAAGAGCCAAGGTATGAGTTTTATTGGTAAAGCTGGTTTGGAAAAGCCTTGGTTTATAACTCTAGATGAACTTATCCTACCCTCTTAATACACCTTGAGACTCATCCTCAAGACATTTAAACCAACAGCTGAAAGAATTGTGACTGGATGGCCTGGTTTGGTGGCTCATGCCTGTATTTCTAGCACTCTGGAAGGCTGAGACAGACGGATTGCTTGAGCTCTGGAGTTCAAGACCAGTCTAAGCAAGAACAAATGAGACCCTGTCTCTACTAAAGATAGACTAGCTGGGTGTTGTGGTAGAAGTCTGTAGTACCAGCTACTTGGGAGGCTGAGGCAAGAGGATCGCTTGAGCCCAACAGTTTAAGGTTGTGAGCTATGATATGATATGACCTACCTAGGGTGAAAGTGAGACTCCCCCCCAAAAAAAAGATTTTGACCAGCTTCCATACCATTAAATAACAAGAGGCTAAGATTCTAAGACAGTCGGGTGGGTCTCTAAGCCTGCCTGGACTGACTCAGTTTTGCTTATCATAGGTAATGAAAACAGGTTCCAGTTGAGCCCAGAAAGGACTGCCTGGCCTTTGGGATCCTTCTCCCAGCATCAGCAGAGAAGTCAACCCTTTGCGAGAAAGTTAAGCAGAGGTATAACATTTCTCCAACATGCCACTGACCACAGCAACCTCCCTTCCCAAGTCAAACTTCATTGGGACCAGGAAGTATATTCCTCCCATGGAGATGGTGAGGAGGGCATGTGGATGTCTGATGGAAGGAGGGGTTGGCAAACTTTCTGTAAGTGGCCAGGTACTAAATAGTTCAGGCTTTGAAAGCCTACTCAAGTTGGTGGTTGTAGCTTAAAAGCAGCCATAGACAATACTTGAATGAGCATGACCTTGATGACCTTGTTTCCAATAACAAAAACCAGATGGATATCTGGTTAGGCTCAAGAATTGTACTTTGCCAACTCTGTAGTAGGTCACAGTTTGCTCTTTTAGTTACAAATATTCAATCCCTAGCTCAGAGCACTTGATATTTTAGTATTTAAGGCTTACTTGTAAAGCATCATCATTTGTTGCCTCCATCCACAGTTTCTCAAATTACTTATCTTTCCCAATTTTATCTCAATTCCATATTTCTTTGAGGTACTCCATAGGACACCCCACAGCGAACTTTGACTGAAAGCTTAGGAAGGGAGACTCTTTGGTATATGATACATAAAAAGAGACTGAGAATAGCATAAAGAGGCCAGGCACGATGGCTCACACTTGGTAATCCTAGCACTCTGGGAGGCCAAGATGGGAGAATCACTTGAGCTCAGAAGTTTGAGAGCAGTCTTAGCAAGGGTGATACCTCATCTGTACTTAAAAAAAATGAAAAACTGAGGCAAGAGGATCACCTGAGCCCAAGAGTTTGAGGTTGCTGTGAGCTACGACACCAGAGCACTCTACTGAGGGCGAAAAAGTAAGACTCTCCAACAGAAAAAAAAGAATAGCATAAAGCATCTGTACTTTAATTTTAAGTCATCTTTTTCCTGTATAACATGCACACTGAAAAAATATTAAAATGCACTGATGTTTCTCATGTTCATTAACCTATATTAGATTATAGACTCCAAAGTTATTGAAAAAATAAGATGGATGTCCTCAGACATTTTTCTTAACCTGTTTTCGTTTACTTGTATAAAATTTCTCTTTAATACTATTCATGAAAGGTCAGAATGGGTATTTAATACTATATAGTAACTATTAAATTTTCCAGGAGATGTCACTAATGGTATAACAATATTCAAATTAAGGTGAATTTATGTTGGATCTAAAGACCATAATATTCAGCTTTTCTTAGTGGAAATTAACATTGAGATTCCTGGCTACAAAAATATAAATACATGAGAGGTCAAAAGCACTTAGCATCTATTACATGCTAGGTACTTTTCATGAATTATTTAATTCTCACAATAGAATTGTGGGGTCATTTAGGGGGGGTACATATTCTTGAAGTGTAGGTGGTCTAGTTCTTACATCCTCAGCCAAGGAAACTCCTGACTCCCCAATAAGCACATCAAAAGTAGTATTTCCTCACTCTTTCTCTCTTTTTACGTCCTTTTAGCAATTGAATGTTTAGAACAGTTTTTCTTTTATGTAGTATTGCACTTTGCAAAACTTAACAAAGTCTTACTGGGTGACTTTGTATTTATACTTTCTTCAGATAGTATGTTATCAGATGATTTTGATCAATTACTGGGAGAAACCAAAGGATAGGGCTTTATCCTAAACCTTATTTATATTGTCAAAAAAATCAGGTGTGAATTTGTGAACAATAATGCAATATAATTTTCCAACTAATCAGAAGAATTATTGACTCAGTAACCTCAGTCTTTAGGGAATTTTTTTTTGGCTTACTTTATAAATACTTATTTCAAGTTATTTTCTTCAGTGTGACTACAATAAAGAGTATAGCCCTGAAATGGAAACTGTACTAAATTGCAAATTTTATTAGTTATATTTTCTAAAAACTGATCTTAAGAGATCTTTCTGTTCTTCATGATGATGACTTTTAAAGTCAGAAGTATTCACTGATGCTTATTTAAAAAAAAAAATTTAGTTGGGCAAGCTACTTAATGTTCATTAGCGTTGACAATTCTGTTGCAATTGGCAAAAACACTGTAGTCCTAGCAACAAGACTATTAGAAAAGGTCTAGAGAGAAAAATGTCAGCATTGACCCTCTGATTACACAAGTCAGTTTATGTTACCATGTCATCTATTTTTGTCCCCTACCATCTGATCTATTTTTATGCCAGAGAAACATAATATAGTTACATTTATTTGTGCAAAGGCCATTTTCATCTAGGTTTATCTACACGATTTTGCTATGTAAGCTTGTTTACACAAAGGAACTTAAATCAGATCAAAATCTTTATTGTCTTAGAATTTTATCTGTGCAGAAAAAGTATAAGTATAAGTTGGACCACCCATACTCCATTTCCATGCAAGGGAAAGATTGCAAGCAGTTTTTAAAACTATCTAGATATGGGCATATTCAGTGGAAGCCTGGACATGGACATAGATTTATTTCTGAAATGGTAGTCTCATTGACCAAGTGCAGATGCTAATGGTTTTAAAGACTTGAGTTTGTGATGTGCAAGGATTTCATGTCTAAAATATGATTCTTGGAGCACTGTGTTTGCAAACAAAATAGCTAGTACAGCTCTGTAAAAATAGCCTGTATAATATACAGCCTCCAAGTCTAGGAAAGGAAATTAATGGATATTGATAATCCACTGTATGCCAGGCACTATTAAGGAGCTTTACACCTGTTCAGCTGGCTTCTACTAAGTGAATGGAGGTTGGATTTGGTGGATAAATGGGAGAATTGAGCCACAGGCTGTGGTCTTAGAAACTCACAGAGATGGGGAAAGCTGTCAGATGCATGAAGTCTGAGTGCTAAATAAGGAGTGCTCTGGAGCAAGGAACAGCCCCAAAACCTCTGCTCAGGGCTATGAAGGGAGAAGAGAAGAAAGATGGAATCCATGCGAGGACTTCACAACTTTGGTACAACTCTGGTAAGGCCCACTGAGTCCCAGAGGGGAGCCAGAAAGCAAAACTATAAGGAAACTAGGGAGAATGAATGCTTCATAGAGTATCTTCATGCAAATTTGTGGGCAATAAGAGGATCAGTCATCACATTCGTTTATTACTTGTATTATCTTAATCCTACAACAATCCTGTCAGTATTATTATCCCCATTTTACAAGTATAAGAATTGAGATTCAAGAAGGGTAAGTAATTTGCTTAACTTGAAGCAGCCTGAACCATTCCCAGACTCAATTCCAAAGCCAATATTCTTTTTACCATATCTCATTGCCTCTCAGAAACTGAGGGTCCCCTGCCCCAGACATAGCTGCAAGAAGACTAGCTTAGCATGTGATTCTCACCCCAAGTAGAGGAAGTGAGAACTTGAAGACACAATATTTGAATATGCAATAACTTTAAAAAAAAAAAAAAAAGAAGAAGAACGCTTGCGTAATAAACTGCCATTAAGGGTTTATAAACACAGAGTATTTGGCTGTCTTTATTTTCTTCCATAAACATTTTCTTCTCTCTTATTTTACTATTTTTTCCAGATTAATAAACACAAAAGTATGTACCATTAGGCTAAATTGTTGGCATTTGTTAGGTAACATCTGAGTTGTAGTTGGAGTCCTTCACCCTGGATGTATACCATATACCCCTACATTGTACCCAATAGGTGGGAGATTGCCAAACCTACTTTCTCCCTCCTCCTACTTGAATTTAACTGTTTTTCTCTCATGGGCTTGTAGTTCATGTACTAGTTATAAATTTGTATTGAGTACATAGAGCGCTTTTTTTTGTATTCTTGAAATATTTTACTAAGGAGAACATTCTTTAAGTCCATCCAGGTAAATACAAAAGATGTGTCTCCATCTTTTTTATGAATAAATAGTAATTCCATGATATATTAACAGTTTATTAATCTGTTCGTAAATTGATGGCCACTTGGGTTGTTTCCACATCTTCTCAATTGTGAATTGAGCTGCTGTAAACATTGAGTGCCAATGATAAAAGGACGATTTACTTCTACAAATGGAACATATACTTTTATCTCTTTGAGGATTCTCCATACTTTTTTTTGAAAAAGGTTATACTAGTTTGCAATCCCACCAAAGGCATGGCAGTGTTCCATTTTTCTCCACGCCTATGCCAGCATCTGTAGCTTTGTGACTTTGTGGTATGGGTTCTTCTTGCTGGGGTTAGGTGACGTCTCAAGGTTGTTTTGATTTGTATTTCTCTGATGACTAGGGACATTAAGCATTCATTCATGTGTTTCTTGGCCATTTATCTGTCTTTATTCCATTGTGGTCTGAAAAGAAAAGGTGCAATTTCTGTTTTTTTAAATTTGTTGAGGTTTGGTTTATGTACTAGAATATGGTCAGTTTTGGAAAATGACTTGTGAGCTTACAAGAAGAATGTATACTCAGTATTTGGGGGTGGTATGCTCTGTATATATTAAGACCATTTGTTCTACAGTTGTATTTTAATTGGACAAGTTAATCATAGTGTGTCTAGGAAATGTTCTCCCTGAATCCAGGTAAACTGGAGTTTGATAGCCATCTAAAAGGAGTGTGTCTGAATCTTTGGTGATGCTTGGGAAATTTTCAGCTATGATATCCATCATTAGGGCTTTCATGCCTTTGGGTCTCTCTTCAAGATACCTATAATTCGTATGTTCATTGCATGTAATCCCATAATTCTCTTTAAAAGATTTTTCTGCTTTTACTGACTTCTTACCTGCCTCTTTAAGTGACTGATTTAGTTTTTGTCTTCAAAAGTCTGAGTTTGTTTTCAGACGCTGAGATTCTTTTCTATGGTTTAATCTGTTATTGAAACATCTACTACACTTTCTGTTGCACTAAGTCCCCTTGGAACTGCTTATGGGCATTTTGCTTTTTGCACACAAAAGACTTTAGCAACATGAGTCAGACAGAATTCCATGAAGCACCCTAAGATGAAAAGTCATTCCCTATTCCATTTCTTATCACTAATTATGCCCTGTTATGTTGTCCAGAATAGCTCACCAGACTCTATGAAATGAATGCAAAGACCAGATCAACAATGCAAAAATGTTCCAAATTTGAAGAATATGAAACTCTTCTAGTTTTTTAACTTTTCCCCATACTAAATTCTCTTGCAAATGAAAAACCTATAGAAATTAATGTCTGACTTCCTTTATTCTCAATTTTATAGAATTTGCTTAATCTTAGTCAAAGGGTCTTACTCCAGGGCTTGGGTTCCTATAACTTCAGCTGTATCCTGAGCTGTCTTTCTTAGGAATGAACATGGCTTCTTCAGTCTCTTTGAAATTAATTTAGATCTCTAATTAGTTTAGCTCTCAAAGGGATCAATAATCACAGAAGAAACTGCAAGCCAAATTATGGCCCCAGAATTAAATAGCGTGATCTCATTTGAAATGGCTGCTGCCAGCCAAAAACCATGACAGAAACTTAGCAATACCTGTGTTGTAGACAAGGCCCTGAGAACAGCAGGACTTCAGCCCCATGGAAGGCCAGTCAACTGCACCAGTGTCAAGAGCCTACAGCATGTTAACCTGCATTCACTGGGCAGAAATTGCCCACCAACAGTTGTGCTTCTACATATTTGATATGTGTGAGTTTTCTTTGTGATTTTGTTGTTATTGATGATGGTGATGCTTCTGGGAAGCTTCCTGTGTATATTCCCTGCTTTCTCAATGAGTTGCTTTTGAGACACTGGTTCTGAGAAAATGTAGATGTTTTGGTTTCTTCATTTCTTTGTATCTAGGGCTTCATGCTTTCAAGACTTCAGGCCAACTGTGGTTAGTTTGAAGAAAACCTCTATCCCAAAGCTGCAGAAGCTGGCATGTATGTGGAGAGAAGGAAACACTTTTACACTGTTGGTGGGACTGCAAACTACTACAGCCTCTTTAGAAAGAAGTATGGGGAATCCTCAAACTCGAAATAGACCTTCCATTTGATCTCATAATCCCATTACTAGGCAATCTATCTTGAAGAAAAAAATAGCATTTTATTGTAAGGACATTTGCACTAGATTGTATTATCACAGCTTGATTGCCAAAACGTGGAAACAACCTACATGCCCATCAGATTAGCAAACTGTGCTATATGTATACCATGGAATATTATTCAGTCATAAAAAGATCGGGACTTTACATCTTTTTTTATTTCTTTTTTGAGACTGAGTCTCGCTTTGTCTGTAGAGTGCGGTAGTATCATAGCTCACATCAACCTTAAACTCTTGTGCTCAAGTGATACTCTTGCCTTAGCCTCCCAACTAGCTGAGACTTCAAGCACCTGATACAACACGTACACATGTATTTTTGAGATACAAAGGCTCACTCTTACTCAGGCTAGTCTAGAACTCCTGAGCTCAGGCGATCCACCGTCCTTGGCCTCTTGAGTGGCTAGGATTGTAGGTGTGAGCCACCACGCCTGGCTTACATATTTTGTATTAACCTAGATGGAAATGAAACGCATTCTTCTTAGTAAAGTATCACAGGAATGGAAAAGCAAGTATTTAATGTATTCAACACTAATATGAAGCCAGTAAACAATCTAATACATGCTCACATAAGAGAAAAACTCAATTCAATTTAAGTTGGGGGAGGGAGGAGGATTGGTGTACTCCCACTTAATGGGCGCATTGTAAGGGTATATGGCACACCTCTTGGGTGCAGGACACAACTGTAAGAAGGAGTCTACCTAACAAATGTAAACATAATAACCTAGTTGTTTTACTCTCATTAGGCCACTGAAAAGATGGAACGCAGGCACAGACAAAATAAGATTCCAAAAAAACCTGTACTCCAGGGTAGAAATTTTTTCTACCACCCTCTTACTTCTTCCTGTCTCAGGCGGTTCAGACCATAAGTATACAGAGAGTAGCTGCAGCTGGGGGAAGAAATAGTGCCAAGAGCTGCAGCTGCAGAAAGTTTTGTTTTTGTTTTAGTTCTTACTTTTAACTGTTATGGTCTAAAATTAATGCACAAGTAAAAAAAAAATCAAATAGATCAGGGTAATACCAAATGAAGAATAAATGTTTCATCTGACTTTGATACCCCATTCCCTACTTCTAGTCGATCAGGATACTTTAAACATATGGTAATATTCCTGATCTGTTTTCAATGTTAGATATTTATTGAAAGGTAAGAAACTTTGTTCATATTTTTTTTAATCCACCTACTCCTAATTTTTTTCAAGCATTTATTTACTGCTATAATTTTAAATAATATGGTTAAACTCTATATTTGTTTCAGTTTTTACTTTTAACTTTTATGGTCTAAAATTGACATACGAGTTACAAAAAGATGAAACAGATTAGAGGGGTACAAAGTTTTGTTTGTATGTTGACTCTACAAATTGAAATGGCATATATGTTATTCCAGTTATTAAATGACTCCTTACTGATAAGCCAATAGCATGGATCTATTGAGAGGGATTTGTGTTTTTAAAATTGAAAGACAAATGTTCCAAGTTTCAAGGTCAGATAAGAATGTTTAAACTCAATCTTCAAGCCTCATTTGGCCAATGATAAATCTTTAATTTCTAAGAAATTAAACACAATAAGTTAAAAATCTTTTATTATTTCTGATTCATAGCTCTTGTTTTTCTTCTCAACTTTGAAGGAATTAACATTTTTCGAAAAACAATTTTTTTTTCTGTTCTCGTAATTATCTATTTTCTTCAGGAGTCAGCTGTTACATGTGTTCCACTTAGACTTTCTCATTTTTTCTGTTGGTGTCACCCAAATTTTGCGAGCTTTTTTCACATCTATATAAATGGCAGAAAAAGTCGATAAATATTAGTAGCATGATTTTCCACTGTGACATTAGCACTCTCCCTTTAATGAAAAAAAAAAGGACAACATGGCCTGTGTAACTATAAGCTAGGGATACTATTTTAGGGCTTATTTAAATATTTTATCATTTTTATAATTATTTTGGCTTTTTAAAATATTGCATCAAAATATTATTTATTTTACTTAGCTGTTTGGCACATCCTCAAATGTCTGCAAAATTAAGCATGTTTCCAGTTGTGGTCAGCAGAGGGCAGCAAAGGGCAGTGGCGTCAGCGCTTGCTGCCAGGGCCTGGGTATCCTTTGCTTTCTGGAGGCAAAGATCAGTTCCTAAAGAGTAGAGTCCAAAGTGCCAGAATCGGAACAGAAATTACTCACAATGACAGTGACCTGAGATGGAGAATAGGCTGAGCAGGGAGTGGAAAGGTTTAGTGAAAAAGAAGCCATAATTCATAGCCTTGTGTCTGTCACACAGTTGTGAACAGGTAGAAAGTAGGCATCTGGAGATGACTCAGAGCCTTTCTATAGTCTGGGCTGCTATTTCCAACCTCTTTAAAGCCCAAGGTTTGGCTCTACAAAGTAACAGGCATCAAATATTAACCCTGGGAGCTGGTGCAAGCTTCCTCCCTGAGAGTTGGTAACATTCTGTCCAGAGCCTCTCAGTGAGGAGAGATTGAGTGGGGTACAAGAGTGAGATACAAGCTCTGATAGTTGACAAAAGCATTGTCAGGTTATGCCAATTAAATAATTTGGGAGCCTCTCTAAATGGAATGTGATTTAAAATGTATCCCAATGTCAGGTATGTGACTCTCAGTGACTTAACTTTACTGAGCATCAGTTTCTTCATCTGGAAAAGTGGAAATAATCATTCTTAACCTCCTTGGGCTCCTTCAGGGAATGAGATGATATACATAAACTACCTGGCAAAAAGCCTAGCAACTTGAAGCTGCTCAGTTTTTACTACCTGTTCTGTCCCCCTTCCCTTTGGTTGTGGAAGAATATCCAGGATACTGCTTGTTATTGCTGAATGTAAAGAAAGTCTTCCCTGTCTCCTGTGAGCACAACTGACATTAATAGAGGAGTTACTGTATTAGGTACCAGTCTGCGATTTCTGTAGTATTACCTCACTTGACACTCATAATATCCCTATGAGATACTTTACTCATCTGTTTTGCAGATGAAGACACTGAGGCTTTAATAGGAAAACTGGTTTTCCCAGTGTTATATTTGTAGTAAATAATGAAAGGGGATTCCAAACCAGATGTTTGAAACCTGAGCTCATGCTTTTAACCTGACTTCCTATATAAACTTTTCATTGTCAATTGAAGAATTTAAGGACAAAAAATAGAATTAAAATAGTTTTGTCCTTGTGATGTGCTTAAATGTTGATATTATTGCCATAGCATTACCTTATACTATCTTTTCTATTTGACATTTAGGATGAAACATTTAGTGTTCAGTGAAATAAATGGTAGACTTTTATGGAATGACTTGTGTCCCTCTTCCTACCTCCAAATTCATGCATTCATCCTAACCTCTCTTTCCCATGTCATGTAAATATGCACGTGAGAAAGTGGCCATTTGCAAACCAGAAAGAGAGCCCTTACCAGAAACTAAACATGCTGGCACTTTGAACTTAGACTTTTACCTTCCAGGATTGTGAGAAATAAATTTCTGTTGGTTGCAGCACCCGGTCTATGGTATTTTGTTCTGGTAGTTTGAGTTGACTAGGACACAACCTGTATCACTTTTATTCCATTTAGAGCTTGTCCAATAAATTAAAAGAAATAACCATGCTATGTATTACTGCCTTAATTTTTTTCTCTTTTTTCTAATTTTTACATAATATAAAATTGACCATTATATTACTAATATTTTTCATGATAGGTGATATAAATATATTCATTGTGTTTTCTGACCATCATCAGCATTCATCTCCATAAGTTTTTTCATATTGTAAAATGGAAACTCCACCTACTAAACAGTAATTCCTCATTCCTCCCTCCCTCCACCTCCTGGCAAATACCACTCTACTTTCTACCACTATGATTTTGTCCAATAGATCTAGTTGGTTTAGGTATTAAGTTCTCTATTTCCTTATTTTCTATCTGGTTATTCTATCCATGTTGAAGTCTCCAACCATTATTATGGAATTATTTTTCCCTTCAGTTGTCTGTTTTTGGTTTATATTTTTGATGGGCTATTTTAGGGGCATGCATGTTTATAGTTGTTATAGCTTCTTGCTGTATTGAGCCTTTTACTTTTAAATATATAATATCCTTTTGTGTCTCCTTTCTTTGTTGTCCTTCTTGTGTTTTTTTGATCTAAACCCTTTTATTCTTACATTAGTATAGCCACCTCTTCTCTCTTCTGGTTACTGTTCGAATGGAACATCTTTTTTCCGTTCTTCCACTGTCAGTCTACTTGTACCTTTGGATCTAAAGTGAATCTTGATGCTAGACATGGTAGTGTATACATGTAGTCCCAGCTTCTCAGGAGGCTGAAGTGGGAGGATCACTTCAGCCGACAAGTTCAAGTTCAGCCTAGGCAACATGGTGAAACTCCATCTCTGAAAAATATCTTTTTTATATAAAGTGAATTGCCTGTAGACAGAATCTAGTTAAGTAATGCTTTTCCTTTTTAAATCAATTCAGCCAGTCTTTTAATTGTAGAGTTTAAATTCACTTACAGTTTCACTAATTGCTAGCAACAAAGGACTTAACTTCTGATAGTTTGCTATTCGTTTTCTATATGCCTATGCTATTCGTTTTCTATATGCCTATAGTTTTTTTGTCTTTCATTTCTTGTATTACTATTTTCTTTCATGTTTAGTTGATATCTTATGCTAAAAATTTAAATTTCTTTTCCATTTCATTTTTTGCATATTCAATAGCTATTACTCCTTAAGGTTGCCATGGGGAATACATTTAATGTCCTAAAGTTATACCACCCCTGTTGGAATTTATACCAACTTAACCTCGATGACATATAAAAACCCTGCTCATTTTCAGCATCATCCTTACCCCTTTTGGTTGTTGATGTCACAGAATGACATCTTTGCATATTGAGTGCCCCCAAACATAAACTAATACAGGCATACCTCATTGTATTGTGCTTCACTTTATTGCACTTCACAGATACTGCATTTGTTTTTTACAAATGGAAGTTTTGTAAAAAATGCATCAAGCAAGTCTATCAGCACCATTTTTCTACCACTTTGTGTCTCTGTCACATTTTGATAATTCCCACAATATTTCACACAATTTCATTATGATTGTATCTGTCAGTGTTACTGCTTTAACTATTTTGAAGTACCACAAACTACCTTGTAAGATGGCAAACCTAATTGATATAAGTTGTGTGTGTTCTGACTGCTTCACCGACCAAGCATTTCCTCTGTTTCTCTTCCTCTCCTCAGGCCTCCCTAGTCCCTGTAACCCAGGCCAATTAATAACAATACAATGGCTTTTCTCACATGACTTAAAGTGTCATTTCTCACTTTAAATCAAAGCTAGGAAAAATTGAGCTTAATGAGAAAAGCATGTCAAAAACCAAAATAGGTGGAAAGGGAGGCCTCTTGAGTCACTTAGCTGAACTGTCAATGCAATGGAAAAGTTCCTGAAGGAAATTAAAAGTGCTACTCCAGTGAACACCCAAATGGTAGGAAAGGGGAATAGCCTATTGCTGATTTAGAGAAGGTATTAGTGGTCTTAATGGAAGTGTAAACCAGCCACAGCATATCCGTAAGCTAAAGCCTAATCCAGAGCAAGGCCCTGACTCTTTAATTCTATGAAGCCTGAGAGAGGTGAGGCAGCTGCAGAAGAAAAGTTGGAAGATAGCATAAGTTCCTAAGGTTTAAGCAAAGAAGCCAATCCCATAATATTAAAGGGTAAAGTAAAGCGGCAAGTGCTGATGTAGAAACTTGCAGCAAGTTATCAGAAGATCTACTACCTAGGATCCCTGATGAAGGTGGCCATGCTAAATAACAGATTTTCAATGTAGACAAAAGAGCCTTTTATTGGAAGAAAATGCCATCTGCAACTTTCATACCTGCAGAGACATCAATGCCTGGCTTCAAAGCTTCAAGGGAGAGGATGATTCTCTTGTTAAGGGCTAATGTATCTGGTGCCTTTATGTTGAAGCCAGTGCTTATTTATCATTCCGGAATTCTAATGGCCTTCAAAAATTATGCTAAATCTACTCTGCCTGTGCTCTTTCAGTGGGACACCAAAGCCTGAATAACAGCACGTCTGTTTACAACATGGTTTACTAAACATTTTAAGCGCACTTTTGAAACCTACTTCTCAGGAGAAAAGATTACTTTCAAAATGTTACTGCTCATTGACAATATATGTGGTTACCCAAGAGCTCTGATGGAAATGTATAAGGAGATTCCTATTGTTTTCATCCCTTATAACACACAGTCCATTCTGCAGAACACAGAGTAAGGACTCATTCTGATTTCCAGTCTTATTATTTAAGAACTACATTTTGAAAGGTTATAGGGGCTATAGATAGTGATTGCTTGCATGGATCTCTGGTTTCAGGAAAAGCTAGTCATAGTCATAGTCATTAGATTTTGTGCTACTGAGCTTAAGACAGCAGACTTTGTATTCTTGAGGGGAACATTTTCTTGGCTCTGTGGGAGACACTTACCTGTTGAATATACCTGCCTCTTTTGAAGAGTTTCTATGCTCTGCTCCAATTAGTTGGTTTTACCTAAGATGATCATAGAGTCTTTTTGGAGCTTGGTTGTAGTTCAACCAAATGATACTTAAGTGCTTCCTTATGATTAGAAACTTTTTGATGTTTCCAGTGTTATTTTTGTTGTTCTTTAATAATATTTTTCCTAAAATTTAATATTGATTTACATAAGCTAGTGAATTTTCCACATTCCTCACTTATCTAAGTTTTCATGCTAATGTGATATTCCATGGTAATTATTTCTTCAAAAATCTCCATGTCATTTTGTTTTGTATATGTTGGGCCATAAAAGTTGGCACCTTGAAAAGTGTAGCGTAGTGTCTTAGAACAGTCAATATTAAGTGATTCAATGGAAGTACACTTCTTAAAGATGCAGATTGGTTTAAGACATTAAGGAAAGGCTATTTTAATTTTTTTTTCAAATATGCAATGTAAACTTTTTTCTAAGTATGACACATCTGTCACCATTATCAGAATTGACTACAACAAATATTTATGAAGAACTTTAGAGTTTAAGAATGATTTTTGCTATCCTACTTCATTTTAAGTTTCAGTATAATCTTATAAATATTATTTTTTCAGGTTACATGTTCTATTTTATTGCTGTCATTGACATCTTGCCAGATTGGAAACATGGGTACTCTACATTTTTAAACAATCTTTTGATATATACTATCAATGTATAATATGCATCAGTTTTAAGAGACCATCTTCAAACTTAGTCCTGTGCAGCTTTCAGCTAGAGATGCCATCTTTCGAGAATTCAACAAAATGACAAACACAAAGGAAAAGAGGAGAGGAGCCCGATACATGTTCTCTAGACCTTTTGCAAAACATGGAGTTGTTCCTTTGGCCACATATATGTGAATCTACAAGAAAGGTGATCTTGTAGACAACAAAGGAATGGGTACTGTTTAAAAAGGCATGCCATACAAATACTACCACAGCAAAACTGGAAGAGTCTACAATGTAGAGTCTACAAAGCTGCATTGTTATAAATAAATAAGTTAAAGGCAAGATTCTTGCCAAAAGGATTAATGTTCATATTGAATGTATTAAGCCCCCAAGGGCCAAAATAGCTTCCTAAAATGTGTGAAGGAAAATGATCAGAAAAAGTAAGAAGCCAAAGAGAAAGGTACATGGGTTCAACTGAAGCACCAGTCTGCTCCACCCAGAGAAGCACACTTTGTGAGAACCAATGGAACAGAGCCTGGGCTCCTGGAACCCATTCCCTATGAATTCATGGCATAATAGACGTACAGTGTAGCACACAGGAGAATCAAGAGAACCAGTTGAGCAGGAGCATAAGGTACTGGAACCTATTCCCCATGGATTCATGGCATAACAGGTATAGCAAGCTATGTCACATTCAATGGAAAGGAGCCTCCTGAGCTGCTGGATCCTTTTCTGTATGAATTCATGGCATAATAGGTATTAAAAATAAAAGACTCCAGCTCAGCGCCTATGGCTCAACGGGCTAAGGCACCAGCCACGTACACCTGAGCTGGCGGGTTCGAATCCAGCCCGGGCCCGCCAAACAACAATGATGGCTGCAACCACAAAATGGCAGGGTGTTGTGGCGGGTGCCTGTAGTCCCAGCTACATGGGAGCCAGAGGCAAGAGACTCGCTTGAGCCCAGGAATTGGAGGTTGCTGTGAGCTGTGATGCCACAGCACTCTATCCTGGGTGATAGCTTGAGGCTCTGTCTCAAAAAAAAAAAAAAAAGACTACTATAAAAAAAAAAAAAGAAAGAAAACTTAGCCCTGTGCAGCTCTTGGCTGCATCACTTGGGCCTTGGTTCTCCTTCTGGACTTTTGTCTCTGCTTTTCGTTTCTTCCCTACCTTCTCATGGAAAGTAGCCCATCTGTGCGGCTAAGTAGTTTATCAGTCTGTTTTCTCAATAGGATTTGGGGATCTGACAACTTTCTCTTATTCTTTACTCTATTTCTCAGTCCAATCTGACAATGTTTCTGCTGATACAAAATTTCTCAAGAATTCCGTGGGTCTCTCTTGATTGTCACAGATGTTCACTTCACTAGATAGTAGTGAGGTCCACCAATCTGTCTGAGACAACCCCTCTTGGGTTGGCCTCCCAGAGTGCTAAAATTATAGGCATGCACCATCACTCTGGCCATGAAATTTCTATTTCTTTCCACAGTTTGGGATGATTTACCTGTTTGCCAAGGCAAGTTAGGTCTTCTCTATAATGTTCCTCAGTACTTTCTGAACCTGCACTGAAGGTCTTTAAAGGCCTTACTTTTTATAGTCTAGGCTTTTTTTTTTTCTATCATGCTCTTCAAATTATTCCAACATCCACTTCTGCATTTTTAGATGCTTATTATAGCATCACCCAGCTTCCAGTACCCAAATCTGTATTTATTTTTTATGCAGCTACTACCAACTATTACAAACTTAGTTGTTAAAAATAATAGGAATTTATGTTATACTTTCATAGGTCAGAAGTTGAGGTGGGCTTGATTGGGCCCTTTGCTTAGGGTCCCACAAGACTGATATAGGTTTTAGCAGAGTTGTTTTCCTTGCTAGAGGGTCTGGGGAAGAATCTGCTTTTGAGCTGAGGGTTTTGGCTTAATTCCGTTACTTGAGGTTATAGTATTGAAACCTCCCTTTCTTTGCTAACTCACCTGGGGCTGATGTTTGCTCCTACGAGCTGACTATATTTCTTCTCATGCTTTCCTTGTGGCTCCTGCCAGTAGCAGTAGATTGACTACAAGTTTTAGATTTTGCCACCCTTGAAATTTAGCATGAAGCACTATCACACATCTAACCACTGGCTCTGTGTTCCGTAGTGTCTGCTGGAGCAGCTCTTTTCTGGAGGTGGACAGCCACAACAAGAAAAGCACATCATTGCAGGACGCTGATCGTGTCCTGCTGATCCATAGCCTCACAGAACTCTGAGTCTGGAAGAGGCAGAAACAGTACCTGTTTTTGTTCAGCGAATTGTTGGTCATATCTAACACCAGGTATGTATACACTACATGCTCTCATGATTATCATAAAATGCATTTTCACTATCAAATTTCATTTCTACCAACTCTTTCTATGAGAAGATACAAAGCAATTTTTGTCTTCTGTTTTGCAAATGTTTTAATCATTTATTCAAAAGGTATTCACAGAGGTCATGTTCTGTTCTGTGGCCATGTAGAGAATATAATCAAGAATATGACAGGCAGGATCCCTATTGCCTGAGGCTGACAGACAGATGATGAGAATAAGAGAGGGGGAATTGCAGGCTGCAATTGGTGTTTCTGTTTAAAAGATAGAGTGCCATGTAGACAGGAAGACGGGACAGGATCAAAGAGGAGAGGTCCAGGAGGGTCTCTCTGAGGTGATGACATTTAAAGTCCAGTGAGCTGAGAAGCAGCCAGCATGTCTAGATGAGGGGGCTGAACTTCCCTGTTAGAGGAAACAACAGGCCTACCGTGGGCAGGGCTTGGCCTGTTGGAGGGAGGGGCTCAGGATACAACAGGAGACTAATGCCTAGCCATGACATCAGCTGTGGCTGGGAGCTGATGGAAGGTCTGGTCACAAAGGGCCTCGACAGGTCATGGTTAGGGAGGGAATATTATTCCAAAGGGTTAACTAGAGAGAGGACAAATCAGGTGAGTATTTGTAGTATACTATTCTTGCTGTTGGTGGATAATGGATTGGAGGGCAAGCACAAATGGAAGAAGGAGACTAGTGAGGAAGGCAGTAATCCTGATAAACAATAACATGGACTCCACCTTGGGAGTGCTAGGAAAAATGACTGATGCAGCAGACAGGTGTGGGATATATGTTGAAGATAGAACCAGTGGGGCACATCTGCCTTTCACAGAACACAGATGCAATACCCAGCCTAGCAAGTTGTGATTACTTGAAAAATACCTGAAGGCAGGGAGACAGAAAGAATTGAGTGGCCTGGCCATCTTTTTTACCTGTTCCATCTCTGTTTTTATCATTTGTCAAATATCATGAAAGATAAATAATATTTTAACAAACATAACCTCATCCAGAAGCTTTTTAACTGCTGGCGTAAACATAAAACTCCTCTGTGCAGCCCTCACTCTGGCTCCCAGGTGTGTGTGTCATAGATGAGACGTGCAAAATCAAGTGCTGATTCTTGTGTTTTATATAACCTGAGTGACAATAAAATAGGTATGGTTTATCAGGAGCATGTTATGCATGAGGTATGCTAAGGACTTCATGTACCTAATCTTGTGTGAGATGGGACTATTTTCCCAGTTGTACAGAGGTCTTTGGGGCTCAGAAGTCTAAGGCTTCCCCTTAGTTAACACAATAAAAGTGAGCGGAATCCGGGTTTAAAACCAGATTTGTTTATTTCACAGCACAGGTTTTTACCCAACATGTTGTACTGCTACCTCTATTCTTGTTTTCTTTTCTTTTGAATTTCACAGAAGATCCCACAACTGCTTGGTTTTTTTTTTTTTTCTTTTGCCACTGAAATCAACTTTTCCTCTGTGGTGTGTAAAAGACTTAACTATTATCTGCTTGGTTTCTGATGAAAAATAAGAAAGAATATTTAGTGAATGGGAAAATGAATGGTCTAGCTAATAAAAAAATCAGAAACAAGGTAATAAAATATGCTTTGGGTAAGAGAAATTATCTACAAATTTAGAGAGGTGGTGATGTCATAAAAAGGACTGAGAGATAAAACCCTATGGGGCTTGGTTTGAGGTTCATGTGAAGGGCCCTGAAAGAGCCACTGATAGAGGACAAGTCATTATTAAAAAAAAATTTGGACTAGTTATTGTTCTTTTTATTTAGCCAAAGTAAGTATATGTAGGAAACTAAAATTTCTTGGATGGGTTTTTAGACCATACAAGAAACATCACAGATGTCTCATGTAATTTTTCTAATTGCCTTCCAAGGCAAGTATTATCTTCTCTAGCTTTTAGTTTTAAAAATGGAGACAGAGTGGCTCGGCGCCTGTGGCTCAATGGGCTAAGGCACCAGCCACATAGAGCTGGCGGGTTCGAATCCAGCCCAGCCCACCAAACAACAATGGTGGCTGCAACCAAAAAAATGGCCGGGCATTGTGGCAGGCGCCTGTAGTCGCAGCTACTTGGGGGGCTGAGGCAAGAGACTCGCTTGAGCACAGGAATTGGAGGTTGCTATGAGCTGTGATGCCATAGCACCCTATCCAGGGTGACAGCTTGAGGCTCTGTCTCAAAAAAGAAAAAATGGAGACAGCGAAAGGCTTAGTTAGTGCTTTAAGGCCACACCCTGGGAAATTGTGGGGAGGGACTTGAGTCCAGGCTAGCCTTTGTCCCAAGGATGTACTCTTACAGCCAGATTTCATTATACCCAGTAGTGCTCAACCTGAGAGATAAACAATTAACAACCATTCTCTTCTCTGCTTCTTAGAACTTTACAGACCATTCACAATTCATTTATAAGGGAAGCATGTTTTCCCTCACTTCTTTTTCTTTTAACTTCTGTAATTGTGATTGTGTTTAGGGAGAATAAACCTTTGTTCTCTTACCAAAAGCCATTTATTGTCCTGTATACTGCTATCCTGTAAGTGGGTTTTTTAGAACATAAATTACTCTGCTAAAAACATTTTATATAAAGGCAATGTTCCGTTTATACTAGAAAATTCCATCTATTCAAGAGCTAAATTTTTATTTTGATTAAGTCATTATCACATAAGATGTGCAACATTTTTCATTTTTTTGTATACTGCTTTTGAGATTGTAAACTTAAGGGTTTTTACAAAATTCACATCAATGTGTTTAATAATGTCCTTGTTTAAGAGGCTCAGTTTCTGAAAGATTATTTTATAAACTTTCTACATTCATTGAAAGGATTAGAAAGTGTAAGTGACATTAGAATTTGGTTTATTTTTCAGAAGGCAGCTGTCAGTGCTGAATGCTCTCACCTTGTACATGTTCTTATCACATTTTTAGGAAATTTCTTATAGTCATTCCCATAGCAAACATTTGGGTACACTTATGATTGCTGTTAATATTTTTTTATTTCCGAAAGAAGCACCTTGAAATAGCTGCCTGCAATAACAAACTTATTTCTTCCCTGTCACATCTCAGTCTTAAATGCATGCACTTTGTAAAGGTCCATCTAACCATTGCTGCTCTGCGCATACCTGGTAATAGAGAGGAACGAAGCATGCTATGCCCAGAGCAGGGAGAACAAGATTCTTATTAGAGCATAGCTATTTTCACATTTAGAAAACTAACAGAGATCTTGCTTAATTATCTTTGTAGATATAAAAAATTCTGTAAGGTAAAAATAAAATCTCTCTCAGCAACCTGTAGACAGCTCACTATGTAGACAAAGAGGGCAAGGCTATGCCCGAAGGTCCTTTTAAGGTGGCTGGCCCATTGTGAACTCCGTGGCCACCTTCCAGTAAGACCCACCAGCTTGGGCCTATGTTAACATGTGTTAGTTATGCAGGGACACTGTCCACTTTACATGGTTGAGGACAGATAGAAAAATGTAATTAATTCTTTCCCTAAACATTCTATACATTTAAATATGATATATATTAAGTCAGTAACTCACTTTTAGGCCTTTCCTGTGATACCTGTGTGCTCCGTACTTCGCCAAAGAGGTTTCTTTTGTATAAATATGTGCAAATGGAGTTAGTGTGTGCTATTGGAGTAATTTCTTTGGGTTGTGATTAGCAGATTTTCAACAGGGCTCTTGAAAATCTTGAAGAGTGGATGCTCAGGAGGGGCTAAGGGAGGAGAATCGGAAGAGAAGGATCTAGAAGCAGGGAGTCTCCAACCTACCATCCATGACCACATGCTGATTTTGTGAAGACTTTTTTACTTTTTTTGTGTTAGAAATCATGGAAAGTATGCATGGACCTTTTTTTTTGCTAATCAGCTTTCATTACTAATTACATATTTAATGTTTGGCCCAAGACAATTCTTCTAATGTGTGACAGAAAAGATAAAAACTTGAACACTCCTACATGACCTTTCTCTCCAATATCCCTGCTACCCCATGCATTATCTGTATTTTCAAATATTAGAATAGATCTTTCTTCATTGAGTATTGTTCAATAGTTCAATTAAGTTTGCTATTATACTGCCAGATTAATTCCCTACAGAAATAGTATTCATACAGATAAAATTCATCATACCATTGAATACTAGGTTGTCTTAATTATTGTGTAGCAGATCATCATGTATGGTATCTATAGAGAGGCAACAATCTAAAACAAAGCTTTGATTCATGGCACACACGATAGCTCTCCAGTGTACACTTTTCAAGCTGGCATGAGTAGGGGTAATGTGACTTCCTATTCTGAACATCCTGAGTTGGCATCTCAGCTTCACAGAGATTGTGTAGCACATATGTGTTGCTCTGAACAACCACAGGCCCCATCTCATGCTGAGTTTAGACACAGAGAGTTCATCACATGCATTCAACACTCTCCTCCTCACTTTACTCGCCAAAATCTTATGCATCACCATAAAATTGAGATAACTCTCAAATGAAATGTTTCCAAGTTGCTAATTTACCAAATACAATCATATAGTTGTTGACTTAAGGAAAACGTTTCCAGAGCATATTGGGAAGAAATACATGTTTCCTTCCACGTCTCCTTTTCTACAACAGATTTCTCTAAAGGTTATCCGTCCCTATTGCTTTATATCTTATTTGTATTGCAAGTCAAACAGAGCAGTGTGATTTGGGAATATATAAAGTCTTTGATGAAGAAACGTTTTATTTTTATGAGAGGGGAAATGTGGATACCAGATTCACACATTATCTTGGCGATAAAACTGTGAATATGTATTAGGAATTTGTAACAATGTCTGGCACTGAGTTCTTTTGCTATTTGCTATTATTACTATTCTACAAATTGGCATGAGTAATTAAAACTGGTATCCATGTACATATTCATCTTCAGGGCCAAGTGGGAGTTCCACTCTCCTGAGAAACAGATCCTGAGATGGTATTGAGGTGGAAAGTGGAGGAGCTGTTGCTGGTGGATATAGAAAAGGTGGCAGCCCCTTAGAATTAATGTTTGACTGAGCAGTTTTACTTCTGGGTTTAGACCCTCCCTCAAAAAAAGAAAACATACAACCACCCCCAAATTGTGTGCAAATTGCAAATGTTCATAGCAGCTTTGTTCCTAATAGCCAAAACATAGAAATAAACCAAATATTCATCAACTGATGAATGGAGAAACAAAATGTGCTTTAAGGGCTTGGATATGGAGGGAATGGAGAGTTACTACTTAGTGGATTAGGGTTTGGTTTGGTTTTTAGAAAATGTTCTGAAACAAGATAATGCTGCTGGTGCAATCTTGTGAATATACTAAATGGCACTAATAGTCAATCTTACGTTATCTATAATTTTTTAAGGTTTTTAAGTGATAAGTCCATGTGTGAATAGGCTTAAAACATTTCCAACTCAAGTATTAAATGCTGCAGTAGAATACAGAAAATATTCATCATTATTAAGAAGTAGCTGAGTTGATCTTTATCAGAGGATCGTAGTCATAAAGAATAACTGCTTTAGGAACTAATTTAACATATTGCAGTTTTGTTATCTGTGTAAAGAAATGAAATATTGTGGGGGATTTGTCCTCTAAAGATTGTCATTGTTTCTGGGCCAAGAGTTTTCCATCCAAATGCTGAATTTCTTAAGTGTGATTTAATCTGAATAATACTATAATATTCTTTACATTAAAAGAGCCCTTCACAGGCTGGGCATGGTGGCTCATGCCTGTAATCTGGGAGGCTGAGGTGGATGGATAGCCCAGGAATTCAAGATCAGACTGAGTAAGAGTGAGATTCCCCCCACAATCTCTACTGAAAATAGAAAAACTGAGGCAAGAGGATCTATCTCTTGAGCTTACGAGTTTGAGGTTGCTGTGAGCTATGTCACCAGGGCATTCTTACCCAGGACAACAGAATATTTTGAGACTGTCTCAAAAATAAATAAATAAATAAATATAAATAAATACTAATAAATTTAAGAACTAGCACTTCAGGCTACAAAAATAAACTGGGATTTAATGAACCCCTTTCTCAGCTATAGAAACTGAAGCTCAGAGGGTTAAGCGACTTGCCTGTGATCATGTAACTTGCACCACAGAGTTGCAATTAAGCGTTTAAATTCCAAGCTGACCTCTTTCCTTCTCTGAGACCTACTTCTCACCCCTGTCTACTGCCTATAAATGAGCACAGTTTATCCAAGGCTCCATTATGAGGAAGGTGCTCTTTACACGCACCCACATTAGTAACAACTGGCTGCTTCTATTTTACCTGGAATGACAATTTTAATGTGTTAGTGTGTAGTATAAATATCCTATGTAGTTTAATTTTTCTCCCATTTCTTAAAATTGCAGTTCTTTAGTACTAAAGATGGCTTTCTGTCCTTCAAAGGTATTTTGTATTTAAATTTTGTAATTTATTGTAGAAAAATGCAAATCTTTGCAAAGCAGTGTCCCCAAATTATTCTCCTTTTTCTTTTTTTTTAATTATTTTTTAAATAATTTTATTAAACATAATTGTGTACATTGGTGCAATCATAGGGCAGAATGTGCTTCATATATAATCAGAAATATTTTGATCGTACTGTTAGAGATAGCCTTCATGGCATATTCTTGATCACTATATAAAGACATTGATACTCTATGTTTAATAAGTTTCACCAGTAGATGAACTGGTGCACCGTAGATGTGATCCCACCAATCACCCTCCCTCCACCCTACCCTCTCCCCTCCCCTCTCTTTCCCTTTTCCCTGTATTCTTGTGCTATAATTGGGTTTTAGCCTTTATATGAAAGCTATAAATTAGTTTCATATTAGGGCTGAGTACATTGGATACTTTTTCTTCCATTCTTGAGCTACTTTGCTAAGAAGAATATGTTCCAGCTCCATCCATGTAAACACAAAAGAGGTAAAGTCTCCATCTTTTTTAAGGCTGCATAGTATTCCATGGTATACATGTACCACAATTTATTAATCCATTCGTGGGTTGATGGGCATTTGGGCTTCTTCCACGACTTAGCAATTATGAATTGGGCTGCAATAAAGTTCTAAGAACTGATAAACAAAATTAATTTCCCTGTGTCCGTCCCTCTGACCAAAACCATATAGAAAAGGTAAAAGGCACTGAAGGGCATTTCTGTTCTGCCCAGAAGATTTGATTTAATGGCCCAGAGGCTGAACCCGTGGTTGAGGAAAGATGCCACATGGACCAGATAAGACCCAACTGGTCCTGCCACCTCAGGTCTAGGGGAATATACGGGGCTCCCCCTTCACACTAGCATCACTTTTCCAATGGGACCCAGGAAACCAGCATAGCAAGAGCTACAGGAGAGGTAGGGTACCTAGGAAACACTAATACATTCAAAAGAACTCACTTAGAAGTGTCTCAAATACACATGCCACAGTTAGCATGGACATTATTAAGACTATTTATATGCATGAGCATTGACAAATATGAATCACACATTTGCAAATACAGTCATGCCTTGTAGAGTGACACTTCAGTCAACAACAGACCACATATACAGCAGTGGTCATGTAAGATTATGATGGAATAAAAAGTTACTATCACCCCGTGATGTTGTAGCCATCATAATTTGTAGCACAATGCATTACTCATGTGTTTGTTATGTTGCTGATGTGAACAGCCAGGCCTATAAAAATGTACAGTAATGTCCTAGGCCTCCACATTCATTCACTGACTCACTCAGAGCAACTTTCAGGCCTGTGATCCCCTTTTGCGGTAAGTGCCCTATATAAGGGCATCATTTAAAAATCTTTCAGGCATATTTTACTGTACTTTTTCTATATTTAGAGACACAAATACCACTATACTGCAACTGCCTACAGTGCTCAGTACAGTAATGTGCTGTAACAAGTGCATACCGTGGGAGCACAGGCTATACCACATCACCGAGGCGTGTAGTTGGCTGTTTGTGTAAGTATATTCTGTGATGTTCACGTAATGACGAAATTTCCCAATGACGCATTTCTCAGAAGTACAAGTCAAGCGACGCGTGACTAAGTTCCTTACCATATTCATGTTTCAGATTTTGAGACATCTACTGTGCCCTGATGTGATCTCTGATTACGGTGGTATCCCTAAAATGAGCCCTATAGGAAAGCAGTGCCTGCAAAAAGACCAACTGTCCGAGATGAAAAAAGGAATTACTTCTGATATCCTGTAAGCCAGCAAAGCTCTGCTCTCAGCATATGATCTAAGGACTTTCACCTCTCTCAAGAGCTTCATATTTTACTCAATCCCTGTCATCAAAGCATCATCTCTCCACTAGCGAACAGAAACAAAATTTGTCTTGACATTAAATCTGATGGTAAATCTCTCCACTAGAGAACAGAAACAAAATTTGTCTTGACATTAAATCTGATGGTAAGTATAGGTATAACAATAAGTGGCACTCAGACATCAGTTCAAACACATGTGTGTGGGGGGGGTTCTATGGTCTATCAACGAAGCACAAATTTGCCTATATAGTAAGAAACAATAATTATAAGTCAATTCTGACATGTGTTTTAAAAATAGAAAATATTTCTGGATACAGTAAATGTCACATTTAATATGATGTCTTCAAACTAGGAGTTATTTTCTCTGGCACATACAGCTCTTGTTCCCCTGGGTGCCCCTATAGTATCCTTTGAAGCAAGGGGTGGGGAGAAATTCCCTTAGCACACCTGGAATTATTCTGCCCACATCCGTCAGCTCACTTCAGGAAAAGCTACTGTCATGGGCAAATGGCACAACTTGCCTCAAGGTTAAGTTTTTCCCCCCCTTTTTAAAAGAAATCAAAATCTTAAATCCTTTTGTAGAAAGGTATATACCTTATGAGATTTTCATCTTTCATGCTTTCTCTAAAGATTTTTACCTTTCATACTTTCTCGCATGTCATTAGGAGTTTTACAACTAAAAATTGTGACAAATAGCTCCTATATTACAAAATCTTTAGCTATGCCCATTCATATCTAAAAATGTAGATTACACATTTGCTAATAGTTCTTTATTATATTCATGTTTCCAATTTTGAGGCAGCCACCGTGTACTGATGTGACCCATAATTACAGTAGGATTCTTGAAACAAATCCTATGTCAAAAACAGGTCTGAGCCACAGCACGTTCAGGAAACCCAGAAAGCAAAGAAAACACACTTAGGAACCACTTACAAGATAAAGGGAAATATAATGTACTACTTTAAGGAAAAACTAGGTAGACCACAATTTGTAACTGTAAAGCTACAAATATTCCACACATCATCTCTGTTAAACCCCAGGACAGAGACTGAACAGTTTAGAGGAAGGAAATTGAAAAAAATGACAAATCTTTCTCTTTTTATTCCAACTTGACTCAACTTCTATAACCCCTTCAAAATAGCTCTCTACATGGAAATGTCTCAGAGTCTCCTGGCCCTCTGGCAAGGTCTTGAAAACCAGCATCTGAGATGTCACGGCTTCACATCCAGTAACGACCACTTTGAAGCTGAGGCGGAGATGGGGACGGGTCAGCACAGGCTCAGCAGGATGGGCAGCCTCCAGGTCTCCTTTAGAACAGCACCCATGGTATGTTCTAACCTTGCTCTGAAGGTTATTAATTCATACTTTAAAGTACAGTCTCCATCATCTCAACCAATGGGGACCTTCCTGGGCATAGACTTGAAGCTTAGCCATGCTTTCCTATTTTTGACATCATTTCGCTAACTTGTAGGAATCCAGTCAAATGCTCCACCAATGTGAAGATAACCACGGGGGACTAAATGATTCTTTCAGCTAATGTTTAATATATAATATATTTCACAATGGCACCATGTAGCAACACCGTTCCAGGATCTCTGACTTCTTACCTAGAATCCACAAAGCAGAGGGCTCCTGGGATCAGTCGCTAGATAAGTTGGTTCCCAAATTGTAAGAAGAGTTTTAAAATCTTTTTCTAGCATATTAACTCCCCATAATAGATAGTGCCAAATATGCTATTTTTCTTCAGTAGGTGAGTTTTTAAAATAACAATGGTAGACCAAGGGAGGTGATCCAAATTCTTAATTAATCACACAAAGAAAATGACGCACAGTTACAGGAGCCTGCCGATTTATCTCAGCACGGCGCCCCGCCCCACTTACGCGTGGCCTGCCGGCTCTGCTCCGGCTGAGCGCTGTCCGCGGACTGGGTGCTGGAGACTGAGGAGACGCTGGAGCTCCGGACAAAGCCCAAGGCCGCCAGCTTGGCTGCTGGGAGACGGGAGTATCCAGGAGGTCGAAGCCCAGATTTTGGTAGACTAGATTTTACAGCATTTGAAGTGGAGGCTTTCTTTAAATCTGTTAACATGAATCCAAACCAAAAAACAAACATTATTCTCAAATCACAGCAAGCTAAGAGAATGCCACGGACAGACAAATAACCCTAATTTAAGACCCCAAGGAAAGGGATAAAGCACTTAGGACAGTGAAGCAAGAGAGCATTTACTGTTGCAAGGTACTCAAGGTTACATGGTTACAGTTCTCAAGATTGCTGAAATTGAGACATACCTTAAATTTTGAGACAGGATGGGCAAAGAACCTTTGTGGCAAATATTCACTTGCAATTTTAACTAGTATGTAGTAGTCTTATAAAAATATGTACAGAAATCTGTTGGTAGCAGGGAGGAAGAGGAAAGCATATAAACTGTGGGGCTAACCAGATAATTACTAGCTGTGTAACTCCCAGTCCTGGCCTAACACTCAGAGTCACAATCTCCTTTTGGGTAAAGATTAGGGAGAGAAAACTGGCCTTGCATGTTTACTGTAAATACATGGATCATTATAGAATTTTTGAGATACACAAAAACCAAGAAACATAAAATCTGTGTGCATGGAAACAAGCAAAGCCCCTCCCAGCAACACTGATAAACTGAGTAAGCGGAAACTGGTATGGGTGAATCAAAAGGAATGCTGTCAATTATATTACTTAGAAGTGAAATAACGGACCCCAACACAGTCGGTCTCAAAACTTTCATAGTGACCTATTTATTACTGCTTGAACCACAAGCACTTGAGGGATGCTCAAACTGATGTTAGATTTCTTTTCTCCTTTTTCCATTATCTGTTATGTCAATCTGAACTTCAAAATTAGTTCCCAGATATGTGCAAAGTCAGCTCTTACTTTGAAATAATGAAGTATCAAGTTATAAATCCAGTATCTTAGCATCACTATGCTAAGTCTGAACCAGACTCTATCAATAACAACTGTGATAATTATCACAGCACTATGAGAAGGCTCTCAGTACAGAGGAAATCAAAATATTATCAATACACAAATGCTCTTTGATATGAAATTTAAAATATTCCAATTGTCCCCATCAAGCCATTTAACAACTTGACTTGCTGCCGTATTTACCTTGAACGTGGGTATGAAGACCTCTCAGCAGTTTTCTTATACTCTAGTCAACTCTTTATTAACTAATGGATTAACTAACGGATTAGTTAGTTATTAACTAATGGATAAATGGATTAGTAGTTATTAACTAATGGCTAAACGGATTAGTAGTTATTAACTAATGGATAAATGGATTAGTAGTTATTAACTAATTGATAAATGGATTAGTAGTTATTAACTAATGGATAAACGGATTAGGTAGTTATTAACTAATGGATAAACTAATCTCAGGTTTCAGATTAAACAGAATTTAAATCATGCCCCATTTATTTAAAAAGCTAATTTCTATAAATCAGTGAAGAAACTACATCCTGGAAAGCATCTATGTGTGGAAATAAAGAGCCAATAGATGACATCCAGGGTCCAAAGTGCCTCTTCCTCTGCTCTCCCTGAAAGTAAAGCCCTGGGCAGTTGTGTGTGCCCAGGTAAGAGCAAAATCTGCAGAGCTGTAGTTTCCTGACTTCTGGGTCAGCACTAGGATTGGAGGAATCAGGTGAACGCAGAAGGAGAATGGAATGGGGAGCTAAAGCTGCAAATACTCCCAATTCAGGACTGCCCTGCATGGAGAAAAACATACTCAACTATGAAAAAAAAAGAATGCACTGCCTACCAAGTAGTAATGTAGTAATGGTCCATTTGTATCAGAAGTTAATGTCATACTTAATGCCTTCACATGTTTTTCTCATATCATTTTGTATATTGTAGATGATATCCCCGAACAGTTAAAATATCCCTTTGTATCACATGTCATATTTACACAAACTTCCACCAAACTGACTTCAGATGATGTCTATAGAAGACTAAAAGAATTTCTAAAAATCAGATGTGATTTCAACAATAAGCATACACTAAGCCTATTACATTTTGAGGCTATTCTCGGTTATCAATGACCTCCTTTCCCATCTAAGTTAGTCGATAATAGACTTTTGATTACACAAAATCAAGTGAGAAGAATGCAAACAAAATATTGGCAGGGCTCTCTTTTTCTGATCTCTATTAAGCTGATCTCTCTCCCCTTTGGTATCACACGCACTTGTCATGCTCTGCTAATTACTGCCTGATTGATCTGTCATTTTCCTTAATACCTTGGGACATAAACTCTTTCTCCACAGTCTGATCCACTTAAATTTGGGCCCCTTTTAAGGGTAGTTTTTTGAAGCCACTTTTTGAGGTTAGTTCTGACACCTGGATGGCTCTTCTTAGCTATTTCATTGGAATTCTCTATGATAAACTAGCTTGCCTACAGGGTGTAAAATCCTCACCAAAATACTAGCAAACTGAAGCTAACAACACATAAAAAAGATGATATACCATTGCCAAGTGAGATTTATTCCACGAACACACATTGGTTTAAAATATGGAAATCAATCTATTATATAAACTAATATCATATTAAATAAAGAAAAACCAAATGGTCATCTCAATAAATAAACCACTTAATAAAACACTTATATTATGAATAAATGATAATGTCTTCCATCTGTGTGCAGGAATATAAAACAGTGCAGCCACTTTGGAAAACAATCTGGTGATTGATCAAAAGGTTAAATATAGAGGCATCATCTGACTGACCAATTCTACTTCTAGGTATATCCCAATGAAAACATATGTCTATGTAAAACTTGCACATCAAAATGGCATTAATCACAATAAATAAAAAGTGGAAACAATGCACATGTACCTCAATTGATGAATGGATAGACAAAGTGATATACACTCACACTGAATATTTTCCATTCCATTTTTCATAAATTTCCTAAAAAGGAATGTAGTACTGATTCATATTACAATATAGAAGAACCTGGAAAGTACTAAGGTCAGACAGAAAAGTTCACGTATCATATTATTTCATTGTATGAAATGTCCAGAATAAGAAAATCCATAGAGACAGCAAGTAGATTTGTGGTTTTCTGGAACTGAGATTTGAGAGAAATGGGGAATGCCTGCTAAATGATACAAAGTCTCTTTCTTCTGTGAAATCATGAAAATGTTAGAAAATTGGTTGTGGTGAAGGTCATAGAATTCTTTGAATATACTAAAAACCACTGAATTGTATCCATTAAAGGGTGACTTGCATGTAGTATGTGAATTATATGTCAATAAAGCTGTTACATTAAAAGAAAAGTTTAAAACTAGAACACACAATATTTGTCTTCACTTCAACATTATGCTTACATTAAGATAGAGACATGGATATTTTCCCAAATTATGTCAATAAGTTCACTTTCAATGGACCTGTGCCTGATAGAGAACCTACCATTGTGTGTCCTCTACAAAAACACTTCTATCAGGTAGATGAAATAAACATTTTGTACAGCAGATCAAAGACCCTTCCAAATTTATATAACCGTCTTGGGGAAAATCTCATGCAAAGATGCTAAAGTGAAACTGCTTCTTTTATTTTTATCAAGGCTTTATATTTGGACAAGATTTTATCCGTCACCAAAAAATGCTGCTCTTGAATTTTTAAAGGATGTGTTGCTCTTTCAAAGTGATGTTTTTCTTTTAAAAGAAAAATATTTTGAAGAAAATAAATTTTCTCATTTTGATGAATTTAAAGAATTACATTTGATTGCCTTTTTCCTTTTTGCATTGATTCTTTTAAAAACATGATTCCATAAAGCTAGAAAAATATCTCAGTCAGCTAGATTTAGATTTTAATGCCTTTAAGGTTCCATGGATAAAAATTTATTCATCCATTGTGACCTAACCTTCTTGACATCCCAGCCAAAAAGAGAAGAAAGTCAATGTATATTAACCCAATTTGATTTGTAGTCAGAGACATCTACCTTTGGCAAACACTTCACAAGGTGTTGTGGGAAACTCAAAAACAAAGAAGGACTGGCCCCCAGTGGGGGTGAGAACCCCCTGCCACGAGAGAAAGCAGGGCCAAAATGCAGACAAGACTAAGTACTATGGGAAGAAAAACTAAATGAAGGCAAACTCACCAGGAAGAAGAATTCAGGGTTTTTTATTCAAGGATCATGTTCTCCTTAAAATTTTATTTTTGAAGTGTTTTTTTTCCTAACATATTTCTATGTACAGGATAATGTAACATTTGGGCTAAATTATATCTTTACATTTTACTATATACACTGTAGTTCTTTCCAGTTGCTTTCTAAATAGTTTCTTCTTTCAAAGACATTCTGTAGAGAGATGGTTTGCTTTGCTCACATGGCTTAGAAGCATTTTTCCTTTCTCATCTTCTTTAGGAACATGAATAAACAGCAACCATTTTTACCAAGCTTTGTTCATGCAGGGACAAACCTCTTCAAACAAAATTCTTTCATATTAAGAGCTGCAGCTCCCCCCAAAGGAAAAAAGAAAGACATAATTAAGCAAAACAAGGAGAGTGACAAATTTTAGAATTTTATATTACAGATCTGAGTTTGATACAGTTACACATATTATCAAGTGTATAACCTCAAGCCAGACTCAAAGTTCTAGGAACCACAGTCTCCTTACATGAAAAATGATGATAAAAGCATCTATTCATTATAATCACAGAAGAGAAATGGCATCTAAAGTGCTTATCATATTGTTTGACATGTAATAAACACCAAACGAATGATAAGCATTGCTATTTTTGCTATCATTCATGCCACTCTTATAATTGCAAAATCATCTCCCCACCAAAAGAAAAAACAATAGAACATAGGTCAGGGTGCATAGAAGCCAAATCCCAAGACGACTCTCCAGTGATCCTCACCTAAAAATCAGAGCTAACCTATGTGAACAGTAAAATGTTGTGAAAGTGAAAATGCGTGACTTCTGAGTGCAGGTCATAAAAGATATTGCAGCTTCTTCCTTAGGCTCTTAGATTGCTCACTTAGAGAGAAACCAGCTATGCCATTAGGACATTTAAGCAGCCCTGCATGGAGGTCCACATGAGGAAGAACTGAGGCCTCCGCCAATAGCCAGCATCAACTTGTCAGCCATGTGAGTAACCACTTCATCTTACAAGTGGGTCCTGTATCCTCATTTAAGCCTTCAGATGATTGTGGACCTAATTTAATCTCACTGCAACCTCTTGCAATGCTCCAAGAAAGATCATCCAGCCAAGCTGTTCTCAAATAAATGATACACAGAAAGCATTAACGATAAATGATTATTCTAGTTTTAAGCTACTAAGCTTTGGGATGATTTGTTATTTTGCAGCAAATAACTAATGCCTATTTTGGTATATGGAAGAGGAGTGCCACCATAAAATAAGAACCTAATCACAAGCTAGGCATGGTGGCTCACACCTGTAATCCTAGCAATTTGGGAGGTCAAGGCAGGAGGATTGCTTGAGGCCAGGAGTTCAAGGCCAGAATGGGAAACAAAGGGAGACTCCATCTTTGCAAAAAAAAATAAAAATTAGCCAAGTGTGATAGTGTGTTCCTGTGTTCCCAGCCACTCAGGGGGCTGCACTGAAAGGATTACTTGAGCTCAGGAGTTTGAGACTGTGGTGAGCTGTGATCATGGCCATGTCACTCTGGCCTAGGCAACAGAGTGAGACCCTACATTGACAACAACAAAGAACTTAATCATGTAGAAGTAACGTTGGACTCAGGCAGTGAATGGAAGCTTTAAGAAACTTGAGGAGAGCATTAGTGAAAGCCTAGCGATCTTCAAGGAGACTTTTAGAAGAAGCCTTATCACCCTGAAGAAAGCTGTCTGTGGGGAGGCAAGATGGCCAAATAGAGCCAGGTTTCCACAGAGGCTCCTGTCCAGAATGAGAGTTAAAAGACAGAAGTTTAGCAAGTAAGCCAATGGTTTGGAGCTGAGCCAAGAGAGAAGGTTGAAGAATGCACATCAAGCCTGCTGAGACAAGCTGCGATCCCAAGGAAAGAAACAATAGGTACAAAATCCATCACCAAGGGTACCAGAGTCCCTTCCCCCATCAGAACAGCTCCCAGTATACTCTATACAAACAAGCAAGAAGAGTTCAGATCCCTTCCTATTTTACACCACAGAAGAGACCCTCTAAAAACCAGAACTCCTTCTCTAGAGAAGACTTATGAATATGCAATGGCACTTTTATGGCCAGGCATAAAACTGTATATATTCTCTACCTGCAATTCTGAACTCCAGGCACTCCCCTCCAATCTCACCCCAAGGTCTGGAAGCCTGTCCCGCAGGGAGTCCAGATTCTTGGGCATTTTCTCAAGAGGTGTGGACAGGGCCTTAGCAGTTGCTGGTCTGTGCTGATTCTACGGCACAGGAGTAAGGAGAAGATGGTCAACTGAGAGGGAACCATATGGGAGAGGGAGAGGCAGGGCCCCAAGGCACAGAGCAGCAGCAGCAGGACAGAAACACAGGCCCCATGAGTAAAGCGTATGCCTGAGGTGGTACCTACCTGGACAGGGTGGGGGACTAAGATACACAAGTGCAGAGGTGGCACACTCCCAGGGTGGAGCTGAACCAGAAGGATTCCTTTAATGAGCCTAAGACGCATCTTGCCCTCAGAGGATAATAGCTGAGACAAAGGCAGGTGAGAAGAGGCAGAAACCGAAAGCTGAGTGTGAGCTCTAGCACGCCTGCCCCAACACAGTCTGCAGCCAAGAAGAGATGCCAGCTCTGGGCAGCAGCACACACCAGGACTGAGTTGCAATTTCTGTGAACTCAAACAGCATGTGATGCATAGGGGAATATGGCCAGGACAAAAACAAATTCTGCAAACATCAGCAATATCAATCAGGGGTGGGGCTGGAACTCAGTAAACCGCCCCAGCCTCCATTAAGCACCTGAGGTTGTCAGGTCTCAGCTCCCCCTGTTGGATAGTGGCAAAGAGCAGTGGCCTGGCCAAGGAGACATATATCTCCCTGTGACTCGGGCAGGCATAAATCCCTGGAAGAGCATCTGCTCCTAGGAGGGAACTGGGTCGCAGTCCTGTAGGGTTACCAGTGACTGCGTGTGACAGAGGTGCAAGGAAGGGAAGGAGGCATCAACCTTCCCAGCCTAATTCATTTGCTGGGAGCTCCCTCTGACCTCACGGATCACTAGAGCTAGTCATACTTGAGCTTCCAGCAGACCCCTGCTGTCTAGTTGCCAGAGACTTTTGAACTCCCTCACCTGAGACCAGTGCTGATTGGGACAATTGATTTGAACCTCTTAGTGTTTCTGTGGCACAATCTGGTAGTACATGGTATTGATTTGGACCTCTTGAACTGGGCCAATCACCTGAGGACTATCCAAAGTGGTACCCTGGGGATGTGGTTGTGGGAAGGTTTGAATTTCCTTTTCCAGTTGATGCCTGTGGGGGGGCAGGGTAACTTAACTGCTAGTATTTCTCCACAGCTGAGACTTCACCCCAGAGTAACTGATTCACTAGGGTACAACAGAGACCAGTTGAAAACAAGACAGAGCCACTTAGCACCACCACACCAAGCAGGTCCCCAGTTTCTCAGGCCACAGCACTGTATGGGTTCTTGGCAAAGCTCTAGGGGGAAAGGTATAGTCACCAGTCCCAGCTCTTGGGCAAAGGGCAGGTTAATCACTACTCCTGCAGCCTCCAACCCAAAGTCACCTTATCTGCTCATATAGCCAAACAGTGTAAAATAATCATGGGGCAGAATCAGCAGAAAAACTCTGGTAACATGAATAACCAGAGAAGATCAACCCCCCCCCCCCAAAGAATGATATGGCAGACACAACTTAAGATACCATTCATAAACAGATTGCCGAGATGTCAGAAATCAAATTCAGAATTTGGATTGCACATAAGATTAATAGAATGTAAGTAAAGTTGAAATTAGAAATTCAAGGAGCATTTCAAAAGTTGTTTCAAGAATTCAATTAATTCAAAGACAAAAT
>CAUYON010118585.1:0-44427 GCA_963573935.1 Arctocebus calabarensis
TGTTAACAAATGGAAAAATATACCATGCTCATGGCTGGGAAGAATCAACATTGTTAAAATGTCTATACAGCCCAAAGCAATATATAATTTTAATGCAATCCCTATCAAAGCTCCATTGTTGTATTTTAAAGATCTTGAAAAAATAATATTTTGTTTCATACGGAATCAGAAAATACCTCAAATAGCCAAGACATTACTCAGAAATAAAAACAAAGAAGGAGGAATCACACTACCAGACCTGAGACTCTAGCATAAATCGATAGTGATCAAAACACCATGATACTGGCACAAAAACAGAGAGGTAGATATTTGGAACAGAATAGAGAACCAAGAGATGAATCCAGCTACTTACTGTTACTTGATCTTTGACAAGCCAATTAAAAGCATTCAGTGGGGAAAAGACTCTCTATTTAACAAATGGTGCTGGGTGAACTGGCTGGCGACCTGTAGAAGACTAAAACTGGACCCACACTTCTCACCATTAATTAAGGTAGACTCTCAGTGGATTGAAGATTTAAACTTAATACATGAAATTATCAAAATATTAGAAGAAAGTTCAGGGGAAACTCTTGAAGGAATTGGCTTGGGTAAATATTTTATGAGGAGGACTCCCCAGGCAATTGAAGCAGTATCAAAAGTACACTACTGGGACCTGATCAAACTAAAAAGCTTCTGTACAGCTAAGAATAGAGTAAGTATAGCAAGCAGACAGCCCTCAGAATAGGAGAAAATATTTGCAAGTTATGCCTCTGACAAAGGTTTAATAACCAGAATACACAGAGAACTCCAACGTATTAGCAAGAAAAGAACAAGTGATCCCATCTCAGGGTGGGCAAAGGAATTGAAGAGAAACTTTTCCAAAGAAGACAGGCGCATGGCCTACAGACACATGAAAAAATGCTCACCATCCTTAATCATCAGAGAAATGCAAATCAAAACTACTTTGAGATATCACCTAACCCCAGTAAGATTAACCCACATGACGGAACCCAAAACCAGAGATGTTGGTGTGGATGTGGAGAAAAGGGAAGACTTTTACACTGCTGGTGAGAATGCACACTAATACACTCCTTTTAGAAGGATATTTGGAGAGTACTTAGAGATCTAAAAATAGACCTTCCTTTTGACTCTATAATGTCTTTACTAGATATATACCCAGAAGACCAAAAATCACAGTTCAACAAAGACATCTGTACCAGAATGTTTATTGCAGCCCAATTATAATTGCTAAGTCATAGAAGAAGCCCACATGCCCATTGACCCACGAATGGATTAATACATTGTGGTACATGTACAGCATGGAATATTATGCAGCCTTAAAGAAAGAAGGAGGAAACATTTCATGTTTACATGGATGGAGCTGGAACATGTTCTTCTTAGCAAAGTATCTCAAGAAAGGAAGAAAAAGTATCCAATGTATTCAGCGCTACTAAAAAGCTAATTTAAAGGTTTTATATGACGGCTATAACCCAACTATAGCACAAGAATATGGGAAGGGAGGGGAGGAGAGAGGTTAGGGTGGAGGTAATTGGTGGGGCCACACCTATGGTGCATCTTAGAAGGGTATAGGCAAAACTTACTAAATGCAGAATACAAATGTTTAAGAAATGCAATTGCATTAGTATTATAATACTAATTAGTAATATACTAATTACTAATATACTAATATACTAATTAGTATTATAATACTAATACAATTGTATTTGTAATTTATAATTATGTAATTAGTATTGTCATACAATAACTAAGAAAATGCCATGAAGGCTATGTTAAACAGTTTGATGAAATCATTTCAGATTGTATATGAAACCAGTACATTGTACCTCTTGATTGAACTAATGTATGTGGCTATGATTAAAAAAAAAAATACAGCTATAATCAAATAAGTCCACATTCAAGAAACTTTAATTTGATGTTCTTAAAATGCACATTAGTTTGTAAAAATGTATCCACCATGTACTGAATAATTTCAAAAAACAAAAACTGTATGTTAATTTTAAGGTTAACTAAGCTTTTAATGATTTTGTTGTGTCTACTTTTTCTTATTAAATATTTGAATGTTTGCTAGCAGCATGAAGACCTGCAGTTTCAGTTGATCTGCTTCATATAAGTCCTTTGTGACATTTTGCACATTTTGATTTGAGTAAAGTAAGAGAATGTAGATTCATAGCACTAAGTGGTTGAAAAGGAACAAAACACTTTGGTGGCATGTTGCTGGAGCTGTGGGTACTCTAGTGCATTTTTCCATATTTCAGTTGGATCTTTCCTAGATTTAAGGACTTCAAAGTACCACCCGAGAACTCTATCAATTTCATCTGCAGTTCTTTAGCTTCTTCATTGATAACAAATATCAATGAAATGCTAATTTTAGTGTGATATCATGATTCTCAAAGTCAGTGAACCTTTTATTGCATTCTCCAATTAATAGGTCTATAATAGCTACATATGCTTAAAATGGTTTCTATATATCATCCTGCTCATCAATGACCTTTTGCTAACTGGGTAAAATATTCATCCAAAATTTCCATTTGAAGGAGAAATGTTTTGGAAAAAGGTAGCTTTTTTTTTTTTTTCAAAATGCTTAGATTTTTTGCCATATATCATATATAAACTTAGTTTTACCTTGCAAAGAAATATTTATGTCATTTTGATTTGACATGATATCACATAGAAATGCTTTATTATTTACATTGCTGGTTCTATTCCTCATGAAATTTAACTATCTGTTCTTGCAAAGATAAAACTTTGACTAACGCCTTTCCTTGTGATAGCCAACACACAATACCTCATCATCCAACATTAACATGTTATGAAACTGAAGATGCTGTATTGCATTTGCCTGAATATAATTAACAATATTTACAACATGTTGCAAAGTCTCACTTAATATTGTAGCTTTAGCACAGATAGATTTTGCTGCTGCAAGATACAATGAAAATAAATGAGATCTGTTAAAAAATTTTTATTTAATATGTGCAGCAAGCCTTTCATGTTTTCCTGTCATGGAAGGTATACTCTCTGGACATACACTCATTAAATTTACCAATTCAGTTCAAATTCAGTCCAGACATTTATCTTAAATATTGTTGACGATACCTATTCCCTGTTTTCTGTTTGTAAGAGTGTCTAAAGTGAATAATGAACTCTTTGTAGCAAAGAAAAGCTTTTGTTATGATGCCAATGAAATATAAAACCTGTGCTCAGTCAATAATATCAGTTAAATCATAAAAAGTGATTGAAAGACATACAAGGTGACCATAAAGTTCATGTGCAATTTAAAATTTCACACGAACTTTATGGCTACCCTGTATATTTTCCTTTTGAGATATGAAAGTATCCTATTAAGTTAAAGTCTAATTCATGCTCTCCATTGGCTATGGTTTTCCTTCAAAAAGGTAGTTTATACTTGGAAACATTATTGAGGTCTAAAGATCCTACAACTTTGACAATGCATTCTTTCATGATTTCTACATTACAGAATGGCTTCCCTTTTTACACTATTTACTTTATAAACTACCACAGTGGCATTATTTCCAGGTCCTATTGCTTCTTGAAACAATTGTCTTGCTTTTGCTTTTCACCTTTTAGTTTCCGCAATACAAGGTTTTGCCCCACTCCTCCTAATTTAAAATATTTTGGCTTCCTATGAGTATTATGATACTGATGTACATTTACGTTAAGTTCTTTAATGTTGATATTGCAGTACCACAAAGCAAGCAAATGATTTTACCTTTAGCAGAAACAAGATAATATTCCAATTCACAATCCTCATTAAAATTCTGTTTTATTCCTTCAGGGTTCATTTGTTCTTCATTGACGTGATGGGCTACTAAACAGACAGAATTAAAACATTCTATTGAGCTGTGCAAATTATATACAAATTTCACTTTAAACAGAAACAATGGATCCTGTCAAAAGCTGATAATAGACTAGCATACTTGACCGCTAAAACTCTCACCAACCAGCTTTGTGTGATAGTGACACCAGTCAGGTAGGGGAAGTTAGAACTAAATCATGAGTATAGCAGTCTTCAATTTAGTCCTCAAGGCTTCCTAATGTTCTAATGGATCCAGTTAGTCTGGGAGGATTATTTCACTTAAACTTACTTTATACATTGGTATTTTAAATTTATTCATTAAAAAATATTTAAAAGATGAACAAAAATGAAGGGGTGCAAGTTCACCAGATTAAGAGGTTTTGGTGTGAGGTATGAAGAGTCTTGACACAGACCTGTGCCAGGGGACTGAGGAATTCTGAGAGAAGCCTTCCTAAGCAAACTTCAGGTCTCTATTTATCATAAAACAGGGAGAAATAAATAAGAGCTGCTTATGTAACATTAGCACTGATTAGGGAGGGCATGGAGAAGATCAGTTAGCATGTCTCTATCTTTGTTTTTGCAAACTACAGACCTTGAGCATAATCTTTGCCTGTAGAATCAAGAGACCTTTGGAATCCAGAGAATCTTTATGGCCATACCTCACATATACCTTCTCTCTTGGGTGTCAATTTTCTGCCCTCCTGCACATACACAACTCCCATGACAGTCTTGTGACTCCTCAGATCTCTCAAGTGGAAAGTGAGCCCGCACTTAATATTGGGACACAATTTTCCCTACATCTCCTTGTTTTTGTTTCTTAACATAGTTAAGTGAACATAAGCAAATAATTCATCTTGTTTCTTCTGTCATTGGGTCAGATGACACATCCATCATGCAAATGTGATAATGATGATGAAGGGGAGGACCAGGAGAGTACACACAAAAAAATACATTCTTAAATTTAACCCCGAAAACCAATGAGAATGAGATAACCATTGAAAATTTCTTTCTAAAGTGTTAAAAGCAGAGTTTTAGCTAGCCTGTTTATGTAACTGGCTAGATAAATTGGTTGTATCTTGAGCCACAGTGTCACTAATGGTGCAATGTAAATGATTTTTAACTTATTCCCTTAGATGGAGGGAACTGTTGTAAGGAACTGCTGGGATGCAAATATCCATATTGTTACAGTCACACCAAAGAGCAGTCCTTCTTTCCAGAGCTTGCTGAATATTGCTAAGCCATTCAATGGCAACTTCGAGGGCATCACATCTTTGCATAACTAAAGTCTCAATCTTAGCTTGTTTTATCAGCTCTTGTGTAGTATTGGCCATCATTGTATCAACAATATGAGCAGTTAGAACAGATTCCATTAAGGTGGCTATCGCTACTGATGCAGAAGCAACTAAAACAATAGTAGAAACTTTGAAAGCAATAAAGTTCACAAGGAATCTTATCGATCTTAATTTCTTTAACACATCAATTAAAATATGTAAAAGGGAATCTGGTTTCCAGGGTCATTCAAGAAGAACTGGAACCCAGGCATCTACTTTTGTCTTCATAATGAATACAGTGGTGATGTTCAAAGTAGTAATCTTGTGGTGGGAAATGCAAGTACTTAACCAAGCAGTACAGAATGAGAAGGTAGAACAATGAATTGTTGTATTAAATTAAAAAAAAAAAAACAGTTAATAAGAATACACGTGGGCTAGTAGTAGATACGAGGATTTTGTCAGAGAGATAAGTTTTAAATTTATTACCATGCCTGTAACACTGGTATGGATAATGAGATGTTTTAAAATTTCAGGGGGAAAGGGAGGGTAACTTGCTGGAGTTTAATATAATGAGAACATTTATTGTTTTGAAAAGCTTGAAGTACAGGACCTGAAAGCAACATATCATCCCAGACAGGTTTATTTTGAGTCTATTCTGCAAACCTTAATGATCTACCTCCTGCAGTTAAATGGTCATACGGCTTCCAGTTAAGAAGGTAAACTTGTTGGGTTAGATTGGATCGGTGAGGTTGTTGTACATGGCAAGGGTCCCCAATGAACATTATCAAGAGTAGAAGAGAAGTTAGAAAAATGCATACAAAGAAGCACATTTGGCACAGATCAATTACCATTAACAAAAGAGAGAGAGAATACAAAAGTAGAATTCATGAAAATCATATTGTGAGGATTAGTGCAATAATGTAAAGAAAGCTGAGGCATACCTGTATCACAAGATTGAAATGAAATGGAGGGAAAAATGCATAGAGGTCTTATCAATAAAGAAAGAGACATTGGGGTAATAAAGTCAGTCTGCTTTAGCAAGGGCTGCCCTGGGGGCATAAGAAGACCCCCAGTCAAGCATTACAGGAAATAGGGGATCATAATATCCCTAAAATACAGGCTGGACTAAAGGTAGTTCTACTAAGTGAGCCCAAGAGATGTGTTCTGCTTTAGTGGCAGAGAAAAAACACAATAAAATGAGAAATTATGCCTTGAAAGAATTCTGAGTTATCACTGTCAGGCAAGCCAGAACCTTGTTTTCAGGTGTTGGAGGAGGATTAAGCTGTCTCATAAATGAATTGGTATCTGGGAACAATTTCTTAAGTGATCTCCATGTCACTGGGAGTGCCCTTTGCTTTTGAAGCAAGAGTACTTATGGATTCTGCTGAAGACTCATCTATGGAAAGGGCTTTTAGATCGGCTGTGGGTTGAAGTGGTCTTTTCAACTTAAGTTTTTCCCTTTTCTTTAGGAACCATGCAGGACCTGTTGGTGTGGAAATACCTACAAACCCTCTCTCCCATGTTACAATTGGATGAGGTCCTTCTTACTGAGTCAAGTCTTAGTATCACAGGAACACTTGTTGAACCTTTGGCCATATTGGCTTGAAGGCATTTTGTAAGTGCCATTGAAATGAGGAAAAGTTATCAGGATTTCAACTGAAAAGATTAATAGTTTTAAGGGATTTCTTGATAAGATCTCTGGGGTGTGTACTGTTTTTGTTTTTTAATATAATTTTTAAAATGCAGCCTGCATGTCGACAATGGCTTGGTGTGGAGTTGTAAAGTATTCCTATAATTTGGCAATTAAGAAGAAAGTTTTGAAAAGTATTACTGTTATAACACGGGTCATTGCCTGTTTTATAGTTTTTTGGGAATTCCCATACAAGTAAAACATTCTAGTAGATGGGAGACTGTATGGTGAGGTTTTATTTATTTATTTTTCTCCATTTAATGGTGTAGTGTGGATGTACCTGCTATGAATACCAACAATGACATGGATAAATTTAAGTGTTTCAAATGATGGATAATGGGTCACATTTGTTTGCCATAGTTCATTACTGTGTAAACCTTGAGGGTTGGGGGCTTTTTTTTTTAAGGGAAGGTCCTTGGATGGCTTGACAATTGGGGCAATGCTGTATTATTTGTTTGCGAGTTCATTAGGTAATTTGAATCGACATGCTAATCCTTTGGCATTTTGATGATGAAAAGCATGAGAATCTAAAGTCTTTTGTACTGACACAGTAAATATTTCTTTTTGAGAAAAAAGAAGCCACTGTATTCATCTGGTTATTATTTGAGGTAATAGGTAAAAGGTTCTGGTAGTTTGGTATTCAAGAGAACCTACAAACCTTTTCATTTCTTTTCATGAATAAACTGTGTACTTAGACACAGTTTTTTGCAATTGTCTCACTTTCTAAGTAAATCAAAAGTTATTACTAATAACATACACTAAGACAGACTAATATTTTATAATATTAGAACATATGCATATATAAACATAATCTACAGAAAATGAACCATTTCATATTTGACAACATTTTGTATGCAGTTTAAACACATGAAATAAGCCTAGTATGTCTTTATCAGACTTTCAGTGGTCTTAATGTTTCAAAAGACTGAATTTAGAGTTCTGATTTTGGAAGATTTGCCAAGTATCAAAGGCTTAAAATATTTGTTCGAATAGAATAAACAGACAAAGTATTACATTTTACAAATGACTCAGACATTTTGTGAAACATAACATGACTTTATGGTTTTAAGTTACTGAAAAGTGTTCTGAAACCAAAACATAGGCATCATTTCTCATGTCTTTTCCTTGTCTTCTTAAGTTTCACACAGCCATGTGGTATCAAAGATGACTGCAAAGGACAGGACCTATATATGTTCTTAATTCATTTACCAGGTGCAGAGTTCAAGACAGAAAGCAGGAAGATTAGAGCATTCAGTTTTTCTCAGAATATCCAGGAGGAAAAATTAGAGCAGAGAAGGGGTCAGGTGGTCTAGAATGTGCCTTGTAGCTGCTGCCCCAGGCAAGAAGAACATGTCCCTAGGCCTCACCACAGCCACCTTCATATCGGACCTCAGAATTCAGAGGCTAAAAATCAAGAACATAAGCTCACAGTCAAATCCAGCAACATATAAAAATATTTCAGGAGTGACTGTTCTATAATCTTTAAACATCTACCTTTAATAACAAGTTTAAGACTGATTTTATTTATCAAAAAATCCCAAAGTCTTTTGAACTAAAAAGGGATTTGAGTTCTTTTCTGTTTTCTTGACAAAATACTTTATGTAAGTGCTTACTTTTTCTTTTTCTTTCTTTAAGCCAATTAGAGCTTTTTTGCATATTTTGATAGTGAACTATAAAAAGCACATGATATGTACAGAGATACAAACAGACAAACAAACAGAAACAGACTTAATATTTGCTGGCTTTTATGCATATATTTTTTATTCAGAATATTAATTTTTAATTACTTACTTTATCTTAACAGTTTACTGGGTTATAGTTATAATTTTAAGCTATTTTTCCATTAACATTTTACTCCCCATAAATTATATATCTAAATATAGTCTTAATTACTGCTTTTGAACTCATAAATTCTACCAAGAAAAAAAAACTAAGTATTTTAACCTGACTTCTTTTTTTATACAATAATATTATCATAGTAATTCAAGGATCCATTCAAAGACCACTTTTCTCTAGTGTCAAGGTGATAGATACATTGGTCTGGCCATGTTATAGTAAAATTTCATTGCTTTTTAGTTATACGTGGGTACTCATACTGAGACTAATCAGACATAATATGCCCCAATTTGCTGTCATTTGGCATCGAACTCTGAGTTCTCATTAAACACACCAGATACAGAAACAGGCAATTTCTCATGAACAAAATCAGAACTGATGACAACTAAAGTTTTCAGTGCGCAACCAGAATAAAACAGGTGGACAACAGTGTTTAGTGGTGACAGAAGCATAAGAACAAATCCTGAAGACTTCCAGGATAACTTTCCCAGCAATGCTGCTAGGAGCATTGGAACACTGTACCCCAAGACCCATTTGTCCAGGCAAATGCTACGCTCCCTAGCAGAACTTACACAGCACTTACTGGAGTGGTCTGGGGGTCCCTTCATGGTCACCTTTTAAAGTGTCGAATAAATGAGACAACTGATAATTAGGAATTTCTAAAGCAGTTCTGTACTGATTAATGTGGTCTAATAATTGTTGTACATGATTTAAAGTTAATTGAGTCGGAGAACTGAACATTTTGAGGCTAAACAGTGGAGTCGGTTAATTTCTACATTAAATAGGAAATGAGGGTTAAGTTTGTATTTTTTTCAGGGGCAATTATTGATTCACATTGAGAAATTTATCTCTGAACATGTTTACAGGCATCATGAAGAAAGTTTTTTTTTTTTATTTGCTGCTACAAGTGTCATCCACGTAATGATAAATTAAAATTGTTGTATATAATTACCTAATTGAGGTTGGCAAATTGTGAGAGAAGTGTGACATTCTCCACTTGTTTAGAGAGGTCTAACTGTTAGAGATCTATGAATTTATGATATGATATGATCATATGCTCAAAAATGAGTAGAAGCTTTAAAAATGAGATATAGCATATTACAAATAATAAATCATTTTTGTGAATTAGAGTAAATGACTAGTATAAAATATGAATTCTTTAAATATGATTATATAAAATTCTTTTATTGGTCTTTCTATTGTTCTTTATTTAGTCTGTACAAAGTGGACAAGTTTTATAAACTATTAAAAGTCTAGGAGTTAGAATCCATACACAAAATGATTATGCGATCATCTAGACAGCAAAAACTGATACACAAATTTTCTCAGTTCTAGTCCTCTTCTCAACAACTACAAAACTCAAAAGACAAAGATTATAGCAAGAAAATAACAGCTTAAAAAATGAATGATTGTATGTGAGTATGAAATTATTACATAGTTCATGGAAGTATGTTTTGGAAACATAAAATGTTTGTCATGGGTCCATGGATTTGGAGATACAGAAAAGTTATAAAAATATGGTGATAATAAAATGTTTATCATTTTCCAGGAGGTTATGGCTAACCAAAGCTTTTTTTTCCAGACATTCCTTCTGTGTATCTTTGGTTCCTCCAAATGACAATTCTTTTTAAGTGTCATAATAAAAAACATGCCCTGAAAATATATACAAACTATATTTTATTTCCTTCTATTTTAGATTTGGGGAATATCTTAATAATATTCTCTATGATCATATCAGATGAAAAGGTTATTCTGTTGTGTTTCCAAGCTCAAGTGGCATAATTGACTGTAAGTAACTCAAATTTTTCCTATAAATTAGAAGTGAAATGTATAACAGAGAAAATAGAACTTAACTTTTTATTAGTGTTTAGATGCTCGTTTTCTACATGCAGGTCAGTATTTCTTAAAGTATGGTCCTGAAACTAGGTGCACTAGATTACCTAGGATCTTATCAAACCAAACCAAGTCAAGTAAAACAAAGATTTCATGTTGGCATTAGAAATACTAATTTAACAATGGCCACTGGTGATTTTGATGTGTTTTTTAATTTTGAGAACACATGGTTTAATGGTTCACTTTCTAATTATGTGGACTCTCTTTGAGTTCCTCCTGCTCATCACTATTAACCTGATAAATTTCATGGAATAAAGCTCAGTGTACTACAGATGTATAACATCATTTTACACTCAGACTTTGATTATGATATTTTATTTCTACTTGTCAGTGTGATGCACTGTTAAATTTTCCTATGCATCTTAGCATATAAGAAAGCACATAATGCATGGTATATGTTCAATTTATTTTAACTAATATCACAATATAACTCAAAATTTAAAGAAATAATTGCACTGTCCTACTGTATGGATAATGTTGCACGGATCATCACACTGCATATGCTGTTTTATTTGATGAATATTACTTTGTTTCAGTACCATAAAATCTTATCATTTTCTATCATTTTTCTCTGTATGTGTACCTGAGTTGATTTATAAAATCATCTTCCAAACATCTCTACATAAAGAAATGTTCTTTTTTTTTTGTAGAGACAGAGTCTCACTTTATCACCCTTAGTAGAGTGCCATGGCATCACACAGCTCACAGCAACTTCCAACTCCTGGGCTTAGGTGATTCTCTTGCCTCAGCCTCCCAAGTAGCTGGGACTACAGGCTGACCACAATGTCCAGCTATTTTTCTGTTTTGAAGTTCGTCCGAGGCCAGGTTTGAACCCGCCACCTTCAGTACATGGGGCCAGCGCTCTACCAGATGAACCACAGGCACTGCCCAAATAAAGAGATTTTTTAAAATGTTGTTTTGTTTTGTTTACATTTGAATTTTTTGATGATTTAAAATTTCAGATTAGTATGACACTATAAACAATGAAGTTATATAGTTTACACACATAAGGTAAAAGTCAGAGTTGTATCTATTGTCCTTCACTAAGGAAGTGTGCCATATAACCATGCATAGTACCTGTTGGGTGAGAACCTACTGAACTCCCTCCTTCTCTCCCATCTTCTTAAATTTTATTCAATTTTGTTCTGATGTGGAACTGTGACTATGAATTTCCTAGTTTCACATTGGTATTGAGTACATGTGATGCTTATTTTTCTAATCTCTTGATGAATTTATTTAGAAATCCAAACACATTCTATGAAGCAAATACCACCCTGATCACAAACCAGGAAAAGCCCAACAAGAAAAGAAAATTATAGACCAACATCTCTAATGAATATGCAAAAATATTCAATAAGATTGTACCAAACAGAGTCAAGCAATACATCAAACAAATTATATACCACAACCAAGTGGGTTTTATCTCAGGGTCTCAAGGCTGGTTCAATATTTGTAAATCTATAAATATAACACATCACATAGACAAATTAAAAAACAAAGACCATATGATTCTCTCAATTGATGCAGAAAAAGCTTTTGATAGTATCCAGCATCCTTTCATGATCAGAACACTTAAGAAAACAGGTATAGAAGGGACATTTCTTAAACTGATAGAGGCCATCTATAGCAAACCCAGAGCCAATATTATATTGAATGGGGTAAACGTGAAAACATTTCCACTTAGATCAGGAATCAGGCAAGGTTGTCCACTGTTTCCATTGCTTTTTAACATTGTAATACTCTCTTAGCCATTGCAATCATGCAAGAGAAGATGATCAAGGTATCCATATAGGATCAGAGGAGATCAAACTTTCACTCTTTGCAGATGATATGATGTATACCTGGAAAAATCCCATGGACTCAAAACTCTTAGAAGTGATCAAGAAGTACAGCAATGTCTTAGGCTACAAAATCAATACTCACAAATCATACATACCAACAATAGTCAAGGGGAAAAAGCAGTCAAAGACTCTATTCCTTTTACAGTAGTGCCAAAGAAAATGAATTATCTGGGAGTGTACCTAACAAAGGACATGAAAGATCTCTATAAGGAGAACTATGAAACTCTGAGAAAAGAAATAGCTGAAGATGTTAACAAATGGAAAAATATACCATGCTTATGGCTGGAAAAAATCAACATTGTTAAAATGTCCATACTACCCAAAACAATCTACTGATTTAATTCAATGCCTATTAAAGAACCTCTGTCATACTTTAAAAATCTGGAAAAACTAGTACTTCATTTTATATGGAAACAGAAAAAAACCTCGAATAGCCAAGACATTACTCAGAAATAATAATAAATCAGATGGAATCATGCTACCAGACTTCAGACTATACTATAAATCAATAGTGATCAAAACAGCATGGTACTAGCACAAAAATAGAGAGGTAGATGTATGGAAGAGAATTGAGAACAAAGAGATGAATCCAGACACTTACCCTTATTGATCTTTGATAAGCCCCTCAAAAATATAAATTGGAGAAAAGACTCCCTATTTAACAAATGGTGCTGGGTGAATTCACTGGCGACTTATAGAAGACTGAAACTGGACCCACACCTTTCACTTCTAACAAAAATTGTCTCTCACTGGATAAAAGATTTAAACTTAGGAAATGAAACTACAAAGATTCTTGGAGAGAATGCAGGGGAAACACTTGAAAAAAATTGACCTGGGAGAAAATTTTATGAGAAGGAGCCCCCAGACAATTGAAGCAATACCAAAAATACATTACTAGGATCTGATCAAACTAAAAAACTTCTGCCAAGGACACATTAAGTAATGCAAGTAGACAGCCCTCAGAATTGGAGAGGGTATTTTCAGGTCATGTTCCAGACAAAGGTCTGATAACCAGAATCCACTGAGAACTCCAAGTTATTAATAAGAAAATAACAAGTGATACTATTTCATTATGGGCAAGAGACTTGAACAGAAGCTTCTCTAAGGAAGACAGGCACATGTTCTACAGACACATGAAAAAATCTCCAAATATTACAGTGTGGGAAGATATTATATTGTTCAGTTCACTTAGGGTTTGTTTTGTATATAGAGTAGCATTCAAACAGTGTACATAGATGTTAACTATTAAAATCTCATCATAATGTGTGTTTCCCTTTACCAATATGAAGTATCCATCTTTGCCTTTCATTATTTTTGTTGGTTTGAATCCCATTGTATCTGCATAGAAAATTGCAATTCCACCTTTTTTCTGCTTTTCATTTGCCTGGATTACCATTGCCCATCCTTTCACCCTGAGTCTTTTGAGATAAGGGTGAGTTTCTTGTAGTCAACAGATATCTGGCCTGAGTTTTTGTGTCTAGTCGATCAGTCTGTGCCTCTCCATAGGAAAGTTCAAACCATTCTCCTTAAACGAGAGAACTGATAGATGTGGCAGAGTTTTGATAATCTTATTTCTCAGGAGTCCAGAGATTAATTTTATGCCCCTCACCCTTGTGGAAGCTAGGCTTTGTTCTTTAATTTCTGGGTAGGTTTACTTTGATGGTGTGCCTTCCTGTTGATTGTTATGAAGAATGGGTCTGAGTATTTCCTGTAGAGCTTGTTTAGTCATTGCAAATTACCTCAGCATTTGTATGTCAGAGAAGTATTTGATTTCTCCATCACAAATGAAACTTAGTTTAGCAGGCTATAAATTCCTGGACTGCATATTGTTTTGTTTGAGAAGGTTGAAGTTTTATGACAATACTTTCCTGGCTTGGAAAGTTTCAGCTGAGTGATCTGCAGTCATTCTTACACTTATCCATTTGTAAGTAATACTTTTTTTATACCTGGCTGCTTGCAGAAGTTTCTCCATCATATTACCATTGGAAGAATTAATTACAATGTGTCTAGAAGACACTTTGTTTGGATTGAGTCTGTATTTCTTGCCATACTAGGGAAGTTATCTGCCAAAATGTTTTGGAGTATAGAATTTGGGGTTTGGGGACCATCTTCTTCTCCTTCAGGAATCCCTATAATTCAGATGTTTGTTTGTTTTCTTGGAAAGATCCCATAACTCTCTCAGGGAATATTCTGTTCTTTTTTTCCATTTTTCTACCTCTTTGAATGCTTGGGATAGTTCAAAAGTTTTGTCTTCTTTATCTGAGATTCTTTCTTCATACTGCTCAACTCTATTTCTGGGGGACTCTACTGTATTTTGAAGATTCTCAAATACATTTTTCAATTCCTTAAGCTCTACTATACTTTCCTCAATATGTCCATATTCTTGGTGAATTTGTCATTGAATTCATTAACTTCTTAAGACAATTTCTGAACAATTTTTTGGTTCTCTGTTTCCATGGTTCCTCCATTCCAATTATCTTATTTGCCATCCATATTATAAATTCTGTTTCTGACATTTCAGCAATTTCTCTGTAGATAGGATTCCTTGTTGTATTTTCTTTGACATCCCCAGGAGGCATTGATCTGCTCTCATTTTTTCATGTTGACTGAGTTCTTCAGCTGAGAATCAATCAGCTTTAATGATTTTAGAATTTGATGATAAATGGGGCAGTGTGTACATTTTTGTGTTTAGCTTTGCTCTTTCAGTAATATGTTACTTAGGTGCTGAACTTTATCAAATGCTATTGTTTGCATCTATTTTGAACGGATCATGTGATTTTTCCTTTAATTTGCTAATATTATACATTAAATAAAATTATTTATTTTCTGAAATTAAATATTATGCAGAGTGGATATAATGACTGCGTGCAATTCAAAATAACTTAACATAGTTAAGTTGTACATGAACTTTATGTCCACCCTGTATTAATGTTGCTTTCTGAAATAATCCTCCCTTGATCTTTCTCTTTTTTCTTTTATATATTATACAGTTGAATTTATTACTATTTTATGTTTAATTTTTATGTTTATATTATTGAGAAATGCAGGTATGTAATATTTCTATTATTATTATTATTCATTTCTATTTTTGGTATCAGGTTATGCTGGCCTTGTAAAAAGTGAGGAAGCATTCCACTTTTTTATTCTCTAAGAGAAGTGGGGTAAATTTGTGTCTGTCTGTCTGTATGTATATATATGTGTATATATATATATATATATATTTTTTTTTTTTTTTCCATTAGTACTTGAATGAATTTACCAACTGAGCTTTCTGGTGCACAGTATTTTTCTAGAAATGTTTATAACAATAGATTCAGTTTATTTATTACATTTTCTAATTCTTCTTATATCAGTTTTACTTAATGGCATTTTTCTTTTTTTTAATAATTTTATTAAACCATAATTGTGTACCTTGGTGCAATCATGGGATACAATGTACTTACTTCATATACAATCAGAAATATTTTGATCATACTGTTAGAGATAGCCTTCATGGCATTTTCTTAATCACTATATGAAGACATTGATATTCTATATTTAATAAGTTTCACCAGTCTTGCTAAGATGCACCATAGGTGTGATCCCACTAATTGCTCTCCCTCCACCCATCCTCCTCCCTCCCCTCCCTTTTTTTTTCCTAAGGTTTATTTATTTATTTATTTATTTATTTATTTATTTTGCAGTTTTGGGCCGGGTCTGGGTTTGAACCCGCCACCTCTGGCATATGGGACCGGCGCCCTACTCACTGAGCCACAGGTGCCTCCCTAAGGTTTATTTTTTATAGTGTATCAAGCCATCCTACTGTTTTCTCATGAATGTTGTATAAAAAAAGTATTTTTTACACACTTGTATCTGTCTCTTGGAGTGACATAGAATATTTATTTTAAAATTATTGTCTAGCTCCTCTATAAAATGTTTTATCTGCACTTAATTATATTTGCTAATTTTATTTGCTAAGTTTCTCAGCACTATATTGCCTATGTGAGGTTGCTTCAGGTTCTCTTATCATTATAATATTAAAAGAATATATGAATTGAATTCATGAATCTTGTGGCTTAGATCAAATAATTAGCATGTGAAATCTATTTTAAAAAGGGCATGTCTCATTAAAAAGGTAATCTAATTATAATTAGCAAAGATTCATGGGTTTTAGAAGAATAGACAATAGAACTGTTCTTAAACACATGTTCAAAAATTGGCTAGCTGTTTCATCTTTTTGATCTATGTTTACAAATATTTAAAGTAGTAATAAAAATTCTACCTATATAATGCATTTATTGAAATCATTAAAATAATGCTAGTTAGTAACCTAACAAAGGATTTGCATACAGGGGGGTTATTCAAAGTACACTTTATAATAATAATGATCAATTCCATAGAAATATGGCCACCTTAGCTTTTTTATGTAATAAGAAACTTATCCTTTGACTTATTGCCATGTTCTAACATTAGCTTTAACTTATGCTTGAGGTTTAAATTATGCCATTGAATATCTTAAAATTTGAAACATCTTCATTTCAAATTTTGTATCAAATATTTGCAATTTTTAACATAAAAATCTAATACTTCTTTTTGTATTTTCCTTCCTTAAGATCAGCTACAACATTCTTCTATAGTATACATGTAATAAAATCTAGACTTTTTAACTCAAATAATGTAATTCAAAAAAATATATAAAAGCATTTTGTTTATTTAATTTTTATAGCTCCCAAATTAAATACTTATTTTATATCCACAGCTGTGTCATAATGTTCCATAATATGTCTTAGTGCCAGATTCAGTTTTGAAGGTTGTTTAAAAATTTCAAAAATATTATCACATTTCTTAAATGAATATCTGCTCAGCTAGAAAGAATTTCCCAAAATGTAATATGGAATTTTACATATCTCACAGTGCATACAAAACATAATGCTTGGGTGAAGTCCAGTATGCTATGCATTAAGAATATAGTAATTTATTTTCAAACATAAGTTTTAAACTTTGGCTTCAGAAATAAGGAAGAACAGATAAGTTTTTATACACACACAAAAAAAATGTGCTTTAATATAGGTCCTTTGGGAAAGTACCAAAGAAGGGAAAGTTTGCGTTACTTTCAAACATTCTGTAGGTGTGTCTATTTCACAGCTATATACAAAAGAAAAAAAATGGAATTTCTACTCTGAGCATCTACAGCTATCTCCAAACCAAATCTTCACTGATTCAAATGCCAATTCTCAAAACGGCTCAGCATGATTAATATCATTCGGTTCACCAGGATGTTACACTTTTATTAAATTAATGACTAGTGTGTATTTTACCTGACTTGATCGTTAAACAAATCGAGCTGTGCTAAGGTCATAACATTGACTACATTGTGTTTTCTGAATGTGGGATAAAACAATTCTTGAGCATACCTAAAATGGACAATGATAAGATAACTGCCAAGAATGTTGTAAGAAAAAAACAAACAAACAAAAAAACCCAAAACAAAACCAGTTGATAACAATAAATAGAAAAGTTTAAAAAACATGAGACATCAAAAAATAGTTCATATCAAATTCATTTGCTGCTATCTTTGTTATAAGCTGTACTTGCTCAGTCCTGAGATACTTTTGCTCAAACACCTTAAATAGTTTAATATACTAGTTATTTTAGTTATTTAAAACCTAATAACCCTGCTATCACAATTGTATTCTAAGTGATTCCACATGCTATAAAAACAGCCACTGCAAGCAACATACAGACTTCTACTTTGAAAGGTAATTATATCAGTATGCATTTTTTGCATGTGAAATTTTTTTCCTCCTTCTGCCAAACATCTTCCTCTTCCCCACTTCTGCTTTCTTCTACCCTCAAACTGAGCTATATTGGTTATTATTATTATTATTCTGATGAGAATAATTATATATTGATTTGATATTAGTATGGAGTACACTGGATATTTATTTTTTCATTCTTGTGATACTAAACTAAGAAGAATATATTTCAACACCACCCACATAAATGTAACAGATGGAAAATCTCCATCTTTTTTAGTGGCTGAATAATATTCCATGATATATATACCACAACTTGTTGATCCATTCATAGGTTGTTGGGTGCTTAGGTTGCTTCCATGACTTGGTAGTTATGAAGTGAGCCACAGTAAACATTCTAGTGCAAATGTGTTTGTGGTAAAATGATTTTTGTTCTTCCAGGTAGATACTGAGTAAAGGGATTGCAGAGTCAAATGAAAGTTCTACATTTAAATCTTTGAGGATTCTCCATACTTCTCTCCAAAAAGGCTGTATTAGTTTGCAATCCCAATGGCAGGGTAGAAGTATTCCCTTCTTTCCACATCCACATCCACACCAGCAGCTGGTGTTTGGGGATTTCATGATGTGGGCTAATGTTGCTGGGCTTAGAGTGATTTTGATTTCCTTTTCTCTACTGATTAAACATGATGAGCATTTTTTCATGTGTTTGTTAGTCATTTGTCTGTCATCCTGGGAGAAATTTCTGTTCAAATTTCTTGTCCACTCATAGAGAGAGTTGTTTGCACTTTTTTTATTGTTTCATTTGAATTCTCTGTAGATTCTAGTTATCAGGCCTTTGTCAGATTCATAACATGCAAAAATCTTCTTCCATTCTGAAGGCTGTCTGCTTTGTTTGTGGTACCCTTAGCTGTGCAAAAGCTTTTTAGCTTAATCAAATCATAGTTAGTTATTTTTGGTGTTGTTGCAATTGCTAGTTGGGGGAACTTTCTCATAAAGGCCAGATATATGTTGCCTACAAGAAACTTACCTGACTTCAAAAGATAAAACAAGACTCAGGGTGAAGTGATGTGCAATGGTATTCCAGACAAATGGAAAGCAGAAAAAAGCTGGGATTGCAATCTTGTATGCAGATATAGTTGGATTCAAACCAAGAAAAATAATGAAAGACAAAGACAGATGCTACAAACTGGTCAAGAGAAACACAATATGGAGAGATTTCAATAGATAACATCTATGCACTCTATCTGAATGCTCATCAATATATAAAACAAATCCTAACTGATCTGAACAATATTGTATCTTCCTGTACTATAATAGTTGGAGATTTTAACACCCTACTGGCAGTATGGGACAGACCCTTCAAGCAGAAACTAAACAAAAAATAATGGACTTAAACAAGACCCTACAACAAATGGACTTAACTGACATTTATAGTACACTTTATCCTAACAAAAATAAATACACATTCTTCTCATCAGCCCATGGACCATCTTCCTAATTGATCATATCTTAGATCACAAGGCTAACATCAACAAATTCAAAAGAATAGAAATTATCCCCTTTATCTTCTCAGATCATCATGGAATAAAAATTGAACTCAACAGCAATAGAAATCTTCATACTCAAATTAAAATTATGGAAATTAAATTAGCTTCATATTAGGGCTGAGTACACTGGATACTTTTTCTTCTATTCTTGAGATACTTTGCTAAGAAAAATATGTTCCAGCTCCATCCATGTAACCACAAAAGAGGTAAAGTCTCCATCTTTCTTTAAGGCTGCATAATATTCCATGGTATACATGTACCACAATTTATTAATCCATTCATGGGTTGATGGGCATTTGGGCTTCTTCCAGGACTTAGCAATTATGAATTGGGCTGCAATAAACATTCTGGTACACATATCTTTATTATGATGTGATTTTTGGTCTTTAGGATATATACCCAATAAAGGAATTATAGGATCAAATGGCAAATTTATAGCTTTCATATGAAGGCTAAAACCCAATTATAGCACAAGAATAAAGGGAAAAGGGACGGGGGGGGGAAGAAGGGAGGATGGGTGGAGGGAGGGCAATTAGTGGGATCATACCTATGGTGCATCTTAGCAGGGTACTGGTGAAACTTATTAAATGTAGAGTACAAATGTCTTTATATAGTGATCAAGAAAATGCCATGAAGGCTATCTCTAACAGTACAATCAAAATATTTCAGATTGTATATGAAGCACATTCTGCCCTGTGATTTCACCAATGTACACAATTATGATTTAATAAAATTATTTTTAAAAATTATGGAAATTAAATAACCTATGCTGAATGACAGCTGGGTCATAGATGAGATCAAGAAAGAGATCATTAGATTTCTGGGACAAAATGGTAATGAAACAACAAAGCATCAAAACCTGTGATGAGCATTTTTATAGTAAAGGAAATTTCTGCTGTCAGTGAGCATTCTTTATGCTGTAGAAGGGACAACTGTTCACAGGATGATGTGAAGCATTCCTTAGAAAGTCTTCCTCTCCCTAGCTTAATGTGGGTCTCTAACGATGTTAGAAATTTATCATTAATGTCAGAAATCTAGATTTGCTTTTTTTCATCTTATCATTTAGTCATCCATTCTGCAAATATTGAAAGGTGTTCTTTTAACACCTATATGAGGGATATAAATATGCATTACCATACACCATCAGTGCTTAACAACACATGCCATTAAGGAATTGCAAAATTCAAACACTATGTGATACCACTACACACCTATTACAATTCCCAAGTCCACAATCTTGGTAATACCAAATACTGACAGGAGCATGGAAGAGTAACAGCCCTTCTTCATTACTGGAGAAAGTGCAAAAATGTATGGACATCTTGGAGGATGTCCATACATCTTGGAGGATATATCTTACAAAACAATGTACAATCTTATTATTGTCTCTAGTTACCATAATGTGTCCTCTGATATTTGCCCAAAGGATTTGAAAACTTATATCCACAAAATACCCTTACGCAGATGACTACAGCAGATTTATTTATAATTTCCAAATCCTGGAAGCAAACAAGATGCCCTTCGGTAAGCATATGGATAAATGAACTGTGCTACATCCAGTTCAATATATTATGTAGTATTATCCCGTACTAAAAATAAATGAGCTAGCAAGTCATCAAAATATATAGATAGGCTTTAAATGCATACCACTAAGCAAAATCAATTTTACAGTCTACTCATTATATAAGACCATCTACCCCAAATTTGGGAAAAGGACATAAATTGAAGGAATAGCTTCCAGGAGTTAAGATGGAGGGAAGGATGGAGTAAAAAGCAGATCACAGAGGATTTTCACACTATTGAAGCTGCTCTGTATAATACTACAATGGAGGATACATGTCATTATATACGTGTATTTGTTCAAACCCACAGGATGTACGACATCAAGTGTAACATCAAGTGGGCTTATAATGTTTCCGGGTATATTCATCGATTGTGTTAAATATACCATTCCATTGTGAGACTTCAATAGTGAAGGAGGCTGGGGGTGGGGGCTGTGTGGGAAGGAGCATTTTGGAATTCTGGACTCAATTTTTCTGTTGATCTAAAACTGATCCAAAAATAAAAATGCTAAATACATAAAGAAACATGTCAAACATTATTTAAAAAAATATATATCTGATCTCACAATCTACAGAACACTAGACTGAAATTGGCAGTTTAGGCAGGGTGCAGTGACTCCTGCCTGTAAACCCAGCTCTCTGGCAGGCTGAAGCAGAAGAATGGTTTGAGCTCAGGGACCAGCCTGAGCAAGAGTGAGCCCCTGCACCTCTACTTAAAGTAGAAAAACTAGCTAGGTATCATGGTGCATCGACTTACGAGATTGAGAAAGAAAGGGTTATTTGAGCACAGGATTTTGAGGTTTCAGTGAGCTACAATAACACCAATGTACTTTGTCTCAAGAAAAAAATAGCATATTTACCATTTATATCAAATACATTTAAGCTCTTATGTAACATACAAATTCCTTTATGAGTGACATAAGTATGATTGAATATAGTACAGACAGGTACTTTAAAAATGTTTTTAAAACATATTAATAAAACTACCTTCATTTGCATTCAGTGGCCTTATACCAGGAAAGCTTTGTGCAAGTTCTAAAGTAGCAGATTAATAGTTAAGAATTTAAGGTATAGTAAAATAGTTAATTGTATAGCATATCACAGATCAAAATATGACTATCCTTCTTCTTGTTTGCTACAATTAGACAAATGATGAAAAGCACACTGAAAAAAGAGGATATTGGTTATGATTTTGTATCTATGTATTTTCCTAAAGGCATATATTTCAAATAAGTACATTTTATACAATTGACTGTATTTTTCTTCTCTTGTCTCTATAAGCATTCTAATAAAATCTGTTTCCTGCAATTTCAATGTTACGTTTGCAAGCTCATTTTGTAAAAACATATTGTTCCATTAAAGATATCACGAATGTCGGCAAACATTTCATTTTATTTGAATTTGTTTGACCAGTGGAGTTGATGATTTTGTGTGTGTGTGATTCAAAAGTTGAACTTCTGTTTTTAATATCGTGTTCTAGACAGAGAAGATATGAATGGTAGGTAAATATTACTGTCCTGTAAGTGTTTGAAACATTTTACTTCTAATATTGGACCTCCTTCAATATTTTCTGGTTATTCAAGTGGTTATTCTTCACTTATATTCCAAATAGCCAGAATCATGAGCCCCTCTGTGACCATTAGGAACTTGTGCAAAAGTCCACACCACTGACCCCCATGATTGACTCATCACTCTCACTTTGCTGATGTAGAGAAATACACCCTGCTTCATCTCTGCGGAATTGCCAGAATCCTCTTGCTAAGACACCTGTTCTACTTCTGTATGTTTTTGGCCTTTACTCGATATCAAGAATAACACTTACTTCCCTTAAGCTAAAACACAAATCTCTCAGATGACTGAGAACTGACATAGTTCCAGTTTAAATATATAAGCTCATTAAAAATGTAAAATCATGTCCTAATTTAACAACTGTTTCAAATGATTAACTCAGATAACATCAAGGGTAAGACAGACAGAAAGATTAAGTGACTCTCTTAAACTCACATGGCGGGGGAAAAAAAGAAAAGCTGCCTAATTTCAAACCCAAGTTTGAAACTGCACCAAATCTGCTGTCTGTACGGCTCAGGCTCATAAAAACCAGATTCCCACCTTCTCCCCGAAAGCATGTCTGTTTACATAACTCGTCTTCGGAGGGATTCTCTTCTGCAAAGCGATTATTGTCATGCTATGAGTCTAAAAAGCACTTTATGCAATAAAGATACATTTGAACGGACATATCACTGTCTGCAGCAAGCACCACAGTGAAGGAAATGAGACTTGGACGAGAAAAGGAAAAACATTGTGCAGCAGCTCAGTTATAGTGTAACTCTTGTGTTTAGAGAAAAAGAGGAGCACTCTGCGTCTTTAAGAGATTCAACAGACCTGATCTGCTCACCTGCCAAACTCCACCGAGATGTCCTGTAAGCCAGTGGATCTTAAATTGTGTTCTCTGGGCCAACAGCATCAGCATCAGCTGGGTACTCAGACGTTCTTAGGCTCCTAACGATCCAAACCTACCGAATCAGAAACTCTGGCAGTGGGGCCCGGCTACTTAATAAGCACTTTCGGTGATTCTACGACGTCTCACTCAAGGATAAGGAGCATAACTGAGAGTAAATGTGATAACTCGCCCGGGTTTATCCAGACAGAACTTTACAGATATTCCTCCTCTAGTTTTGTACTCACGCCTTGGAAAATTTCTCTAGTTGATATCGGTTGTCAATATTTTAAGTTGACTACTCCCATATTTACACTTCCACCATCCCACCTTGTGTGATTCTAAGTAATATGGATTATTCATCCAATGGGTATATTTATATAGATTTCTTTAGTATGAATTATTAGGTAGCCCTCTCAAATATGGGAAAAGCACACCTACATATCCTTGGGGCTGCTGTATTATGACAGCTAATTTTCATGGTGAGGAGTATGTGATATGAAAAGCCTGTATAACTATGAGAAGCGATGCTTCTGTTAATTACCTGGATTTAACCATTCCACAATATATACATATGCAAAACATCATATTGTTCGTGACAAATGTATACACTTTCATTTGTCCATTAACTTTTTAAAGCCTTTAACATAAACTTTGCATTGTATACTCTAAATGAACAATAAATCTGCCACCTGAATCACTCTTCTGATATCCACATTCATAGAAATGTCCTTGATCATTTTAAGGTCCATGGAACTAAGCATTGCCCTTGCTTGAATTTCAGTTCTTTCTCCCACCAAGTTAATCAGGGTACTGATGTCCAATGTAGAACTGAATAATGTTTTAACCTCAAGATCTTTTGACCCAGAGTTTATTTGGCTCCTCACTTAAAGGAGGATATTTTTCTACTTAAGTTACTCTTTTTACCATTAGATAGTAAATATATTTATGAAAGAGTACGTTGCTTACAGTCATAAATTATGATTTATAGAGCACTCATTAGTAATGTGAATAAGACTATTGACTTAAAAAAGTTGCACACATTTCATCAGGCAATTTTCATGCACAATTATGTTGAGGTTCTCCTGACAACCTGTGAGAATTGCTGCAATGACTATTAGCAAGTAAGATAAATAAGCGTCTATACCTCCCGTTACAGTATTGCATAGTCCTAGTCCTGGGTACTTATTTCATCCTTTTATTAGTTGTAACAAACTAGTTTAGCTTTGTGTAATAGAAACTCCATATAACAGAGTCTTAAATCTAGAGAGAAATCTCTTTCTCTGGACATAAAATTCAAGGTTCTGTCACTCTGGTCTTTGAAGAGGTTAAGAACCAGACCCCTTCTCACTGGAGGTGCTGTCACTTGTACGGTGTTGCCTTTGCCTGTGTGTCTGAAGTCATCATCTCTGTGTTCATATTATCATTAAGGAATGAGAAGAAAAACAAAAGAAAAGATAAAAGAAAAAAATAGGGTGGGTAGATGCTTTTTCTTTATGGATACAATCTGAACTAGGACAAAATGTCTTCTGTTTCTACACCAGTGGCCAGGACTTAGGAATATGGCCCCTGGAAACCAGGAAAGGATGCTGAGAAATACACATTCTGAGTGGTAATTTTCTCAGATAAAAGTGAAATATCCTTTAGAACAGAGAGCAGAGCTTTCTCACGCTTTGTCACTCTTTTCTCATCCCAATTTGGAATTTAGAGCTTAACTCTTAAAATAGAAATTGAAAAGTAGTAAATAACACATCTTTGACACTAAAGTTAATAAGCAGAGTGTATACGAAGCACCTTTTTAACAGCAAATACAAGTGCCACACGCTTTATGAGCCGGCAGGAATCAATTAAGAACTCCAGTCCTTGTTTCCAAGGCTCTTATCAGCCATCTTTTGAGAAAACGGCTGCATCATGGATGAAGGAGTTAGTATTTCTCACACTGGGGTCCTCAAATTACCTTCCTCATAATCCTTAAGGTGCTTGTTAATAAATGGGAATCCGAGTCCTAGCCCAGACAAGGCAAATCAGAGTTTCTGGTCACATGGCCAAGGAACCTGCTTTTGAGAATTGTTCTCAGGAGCATCTTATGTACACTAAAGCTTTAAAATGACTGTAAAGCTCCAGAGAGAAATGAGTAAATTCTTTTGATGCATCTTTACCTTATTTACCCTCCATTGATAACATTCAGCAGTATGTGCAGTTGGTCTCTTTACTATTGTTTCTAATCCCTTTCAATAGTCAGAATTCAAATATTACTGCAAGGAGACACATAGAATCACTAAAAAAATTGGACTTTAGTGATGACTATCCTATTAAATCCTCTTAGCAGCCCTTAACATTCCTTTAGTTAGCAAAAAGGTAGTATTCCTATTTAATAGACAGATAAAGTACACTGACAATCAGAGAGGTCAAGAGATTTGTGCAGTGTCACTCAGCCTTATAAAAGCAGGGATTGCAGATCTTACTTTGAAACCATGACTTAGGCTCTTGCAACTGTCTCCCGTAATAAGGAGTGTGGAAGCATCTCCACTAGCATTCAGAACTTTAACTTGAATTTAGCAGGGTTTTTTGTTTTTGTCTTTGTTTTTGGCCGGGGCTGGGTTTGAACCCACCACCTCTGGCATATGGGGCCGGCGCCCTACTCCTTTATGCCCCAAGTGCCACCTAGCAGTTTTTAGTAATAGAAATGATACCTGAAGTCAGAGGATTATTTCAAGGGAAAGGGGAGGAATGTCATACTCAGCGAACTGCTACTTCAGACACTGAGCTGAACTTTCTGTTTAATACTGATGCAACAACACACACAGAGTGTCTGCAAAGACCAAAGTTTTGTCACTCTAGGATTTTAAGTCATGCTGGGTTTACAATGTACAAGTGACTTACAATAATGCATTTGTCTTTATTTTCTCTTAATTATTTTCACACTTTGAATTATAATCACTCCGTAAGGAATTCATAATAGATGTAGGATTTTGTAATCACTAAATACCATTTCACTTTCAAAATGCTGAAAGGCCTATGGCATGTCCAAACCTGGGGCCCTTGTTTGATTCTTCCTGTGGGATTCCTACTGTGATCTGTGCTCTTAGACCAGCACTGCAGTTTGAAAGCTTTAGCGTCTATGAATGAACTGTCATCACATCTGTCTTCATTGCATTTCCATCTGCTCATGCAGTGAGCACCTGTACATGGCTGATTAGACAAGAACAGGGAAAAAAATTCACAATGACATTCTCCTTACCATCAAAATCAAGGTGTTTTCATTTTTTTATTTAACAAAGTGTTATAAAGGAAAAAAAATGAAACAATTCACAAGATGTATGTTATAGTCTTGGATGTCTCATTGACAAGCTATCACATGGTCTTTATCTGAACTGTGACATTTTTAAACCTTGGTTCCGTCATTTGTGATATCTGCTTCTGTGCTATGTTTGTGTGAGAATAAAATGAAACAATGAATGTTCAAGAGCTTTATAAATATAAAAACAAAATATTTCATATGCCATATATTCATATGTCAACAGAAGTGGATTATAAACTAAAACACACAGGATGCAGGATTTTTCCTATAATGTTGGGTTTTCTGGTTGATTAAAAAAAATCCACGCGTGTTTCTACTGCTTCCACATGGTTAAATAGCTCTCCATATTGGTGAGTTTAAAATGGTGGATAAAAATGTGGAGACAGAAAGAACTATTAAAGAATTGATAGGTAATTAACATTTTAAATATGGTTTTTAATCCTCCCAAATGTTTTAATCCCCTTGAATGGTTTAATAGTTGCACTACTGAGCTGTTACAACAGGGGCAGAGAACAAAAAATTTAGATTAGGGAGTACAGCTGAGACCGCGGCAAATAGAGCAAGTAAATACAGCATGAAATTGTTCCAGATGGATGTAAGTACCCGTAATTAGTAGCAAATATTGTGCAGAGCATATTAGATGGAGAAAACCTTCTTCAGCACGCTGCTGAATTCGACTAGCACTAGTACACAAGGTGAATTAAGTGAAGAAAAAACTGCAAATGATAGTAAGTACTATGATAGAAGAAACTGATAGCCAGATCTAGAGTGATATGGGGGAGGGGAGTATGTGACACATCATAGAAACAACCTGGGCACTGCACAGAACACAAAGGTAAAGGGCAGAGGACGGAGAACAGGGTACTGGGGATAAGTAATAGGGTGGTGTGGGCGGGATGGAGGGGGAATCGAGGCAGGGAAAGGAGAAATATGTGAGATCAGAATCAAATGGAAGTAATGGTTTCTATCAATATTGGTTTCTGTTAGTTTTTATTAGTTCTTTAGCCTGAGTTGATGAGAAATGTAAAGAAAATTTTAGGAGGACCTCACTCCATATCAGTATACAAAGCATTTGTCTAGAACAAGTTCATGAATGTAACTGTCAGACGGCATAGTTTGGGAAAATTACTTCTTAGAGTAACTGCATGGTACTTGCACAAAAAGTTCAAAATGTGATTCAGTAGTTCTCAAAGGAAGGCTTACATTGGCTTCATGAAATCTGGAATTAAACATTTTCTCCAGATGCTATTAAATGTTTTTACTATAGATTCTAAAGGATACTGGTGCAATGGAATAGTCATAGTAAAATATCAAAAACAATTCTGTGATTAAATAGATTTGAGAAACCTTCCATTATTGCTGAAGGATGTCTCAGAACCTGATTGAAAGAGCCTGAAGAGACCTTAGAGGAAAAAGTAAAAGTTGCATTAATGACAGTACAACTCAGTCTCCCTGGAAAAGCCTTTCTGACAATTAAATCAAAACTGAAGTAGCCAGAGGGGATAAATCCAGGTTAACAGCAAAACTCGACAGAATGGATGATCTCAGGAATCAAGTACACATGGTGATTGGTTGATGGTAGCAAATCGGTAGGTGATATTACAAAGTTGCAGGAGACTATAGCCAGATAAAAGAAACCATATAGGTGATTTAAGATCATGAATTGGCCATTTCCAAAGAGAAAATCATAATGGTGGACAATTTCACTAGGGATAAATGTCAATCAAATTCAAAGAGATGTAATTTTTATATCAAATTTGATTTAAGCTCATTTTAAAGGGAAAGTAGAGGAAAAGTGAAGCTATCACAGACTGGGTCTTTTAAGCACAAATAAAGATATTAGAGATTTTTTGGGCCTTCTGAAAAATAATTTTACAATATATTTAAATATTTTAAGGTATTCACTACATTAAGTACTTTAGAATTACCACTTCATATGAATGAACCCAAATATATTATGGGGAAAAAAGAACTACCAAGAAAACAAAGTTTATCATTCAATATTTTATAGTGGTATAAAATATGAAAGCAATATAAATATTATACCAGAAGAAACAGTTTACTAAATAGACATTTATCCCATGGACAATTGATTTTCCTCTTGTTTCCCGTGCATTTAGATTATGATCCGGAACATCAATAGAGAACATTAGCTATTGAATTTCTTATAAGTCAAATGAATCTTGTGTTTCCCATAAAATATTTAAGATTTTTATGTAACTAATAGTTTGTTACAAAAAATGGAAAATGTAGTCTATTTTAGGAAGAACTCATTGTAAGTTTCTTCACTCAAGTCCTCTCCTCAAAACTAGGGAATTACAACTTTAAGAAATAAGTTTCTTGTTATAAATAACAAATGATGCTAACTATCTTACAGAAAGTTGTGTGTGTGTGTGTGTGTGTGTGTGTTTAGGAATTGGTGTGCTCATAGATTTCAAGGTGTGTAGAATCCCTAGAGATTAGTTTTAGAAAACAGGCAGGGCCCATGGAAACTCAGGAGGGTGAACAGGAAAACAATACTCGAAATTACCTTGCAGCTACTAGTATTGGAAAAGAGGTATCTACCCTCACCCCCGCTGTACACAGTAGAATAAGAGTTGTCTTGGGCCACACATTTAAATACACAAACACCAGTGAAAGCTGATGAGAAAAAAGAAAGGTTCATGCATAAATTTCACCATGTCCGATATCACAGATAAGCAAAACAGGCCTCAAAGAATCCGCATGTGGCCCGCAAGCTGCAGTTGGACACAACTGCTCGAATTCTGGCATAAGATGTATGACCTGGAGATCCAGATAATGTGACTATGTAAGAGGATAAACAGCAGTTGGTTCAGCCCTCCCTCAGCTTTGTTAGCAGGAGTCAGAAGAAGGAAGCATTGAGACTATAACCACTGACAAAATACTTCAGATCAGAAAACAAAATCTGATAGGAAAGAAGATAGGCTGAATGTTCCAAAGCTAAAATTGACAAAGCCCACTGTAATAACCTCCAGGATTCTTTGTACTTACCTTAGGCAATTTCAAAAAACATGAAATTATTTATGGGGTCACGTGTTGATAACAATAATGCAATCTCTCCTCCCCCATTCAGGGTGCCCCTGGTCACTTTCACTTCAGGCTACAATATGCTGGATTCCTATTCTTTTATTTATTTTTTTTATTGAATCATAGCTGTGTACATTAGTTCACATGGGGTACAGTGTGGGGGCTTCACATGCAATCTGAGATGTTTTTATCAACCTGATTGACATGACATTCATGAGATTTTCTCGTTTACTATGTGAAAACATTTTTGATCCATATTTAGAAGTTTTTTCCTGACCCTTCGAATATGTACCACACATGTGATCTCGCCCTTTGTCCCATCTCCCCCCACCCTCTCCCTCCCCTTCCCTCCCTCTCCCCTTTCCCCGTCTTCCTGTGCAATAAATGGGTTGTAGCCTTCACTTGAACAATAAAGAATTTGTCTCATATTAGGGGTGTATACATTTATGCTGGATTCCTATTAACATCATCTGACCGATGAAGTAAGCTTCCCTTGTCTGCCAAGTCTTAACTGTTTGTTTTTAACTTATTACAGCATTTTCCACTTCTCCAATTACCTCTGGCTCCAGCCTACCTGTCTCACTCGGAACAACAGTAACTGAGTACAGGGTGGGATGATCCTTTAGGAGGTGACATATTTCTCTCACATTCTGTCTCTAATTGGCTAGATTTTATTTTCTGCTTATTTGGTTATTTAATGTCTCTTTCTAGAATTGTTGTCTGTTAATACTTCTGAATAGTTATGTAAAAATTTTTCCCAAAATTGATTTCCTATCAGATACATTGTGTCTAAATTAGCCTCTAATACTATTCAATCTCAGTTACATTCACTAAGATCGCACAGGCCAGACATTCTGATAGGAACTGGCACGTGATGATGATTGTGGCATGTGGCTTAACCTGCAATATACAGTACACTGAGGAACCCAGACATGGATTTAAAAAGGTGCTCTGCTGATTCTGTAAATGCTAATTATTGACATCAGATAGATTTTACTGGAACTCAGAAGGGGGGAATTGGCTTTCCTAGGATGCCAAAAAGGCTTCTTATAAAATTTAGGTTGTGTCTTGAAAGTTTCAATAAATTCTCTCTCTCTCTCTCTCTCTCACACAAGAAGGACAATCCAGTATTCTAAGTATAACCCAATTATCATTTTACCTCTCTTTTGAGCAAGTGGAATTAAAAGCTTTAACCCCGGCTAATAGTACTGAAAATTGAAATTGAGCATTCAGTGGGAAAAAAACAGAGTGACATTTTTAAAAGTCTGCAATATGTACAATAGTGGCTCAGGAACTAAGATGTTATTGAGAATGTGAAGTTTGTTAGGAAAGCAAGGGAAGGAAAGAAAAGAACAAAATAAAACAAAACAAAACATGATGCAGCGACAATAGTAGGAAAAAATAGCCATCTTTTGTAACGACATATAGTCTTGTCCATGGTTAGGGAGCATATGTGAATGTATCAGGTTATTTAGGGAAAAAATAGATGAGGGACAATCATAGCTCATACAAAACAGACAGATGGGACTGTTTATTGAAAACTTCACTTTCGCATAGCACAATAATGAAACAGGGATACTTGAAGATATTGAAGGATCAGTTCCAGACCATAGTAATAAAATGGAATAACAATAAAGTGAACCATAGATGTTTTTCCCCAGGTTATGTTTATACCATATTATAGTCTATTAAACATGCAATAGCATTAGACACACACACACACACACACACATATATAATTTTATTAAAAAATATCTTATTGCTCTAAAATACTAACAATCACTTCATCCATCCTCCAGTGCTTTCCCTTTTCTCAGTGGAGGGTATTGCCCTGATGTTGGTGGCTGCTGACTCATTAGGGTGGTGGTTAACGAAGCTTGCTGTAGCAGTGGCAATTTCTTAAAATAATATAACAATTAAGTTTACTGCACAGATAGACTTGTTTGTTCATGAAAGATTTCTTTGAAGCATGCAATGCTATTTGAGAGCATTGAACCCAGAGTAGAGCTCTTTTCAAAATTGGACCCAATCCTCTCAAGCTCTTTTCAAAATTGGACCCAATCCTCCTACTACTGGGTCAATGTCAACTTGGTTTAAGTCATATTCTAAATCCGATACTGTGATTTCAATAATGTTCACTGAATAGTCACCAGAAAAAGATTAGATGTCAAGATATCACCTTCTGCACTAACCCATAAAAAGCATCTCCTCGTGTGCTCTAAGTTTTATTATGAGATGGTAGCAACTGAATTGCAGCTTCAGGATCCACTCATAATTGTAGTTTCTTGCTAATTCCACCATATTTGAAGTTATGTTCTCTACTGAAGTTTTAAAACCTTCAACGTTAACCATCAGGGATGGAATCAATGTCTCCAAAACTCCTGCAAATGTTGCTATTTTGGTATCCTCCCATGAATCAAAAATGGACTTCATGACACCTAGGATGGTAAATTATTTCCAAAAGGTTTTCAATTTTCCTTGCCCAGAGACATCAGAGGAATAAATATTGATGGTGATTTATATTTATTCATTTCTTAAATAATAAGACTTGAAAGTCAAAATTCCTGCTCACCATCTATAGACTATGGTGTGGATATTGTGTTAGATGGCATGAAAACGTTAATCTTCTTATACTTCTCCATCAAAGCTCTTGGGTTATTAGGTACCTTGTCATTGAGCAGTAATATTAAAAAAAAATCTTTTGCTCTGAGAAATAGGTCTCAACAGTGGCCTCAAAATACTCAGTAAACCATGCTATAAATAAATATGGTGTCATCTAGGCTTTGTTCTTCCACTTATATGGCATATGCATGGTATGTTTAGCATAACATTTAAGAACCTCAGGACTTTAAAAATGATAAATAAGCATTGCCTTCAACTTAAAGTCACTAGCTGTGTGAGCCCCTAATAAATAGTCAGTTTCCTGTTTGGGGTCAGGTAGGTGTTGACTTCTTATCTCTAGCTGAAAGGCCTGGATGGCATCTTCTTCCAATGGAAAGCTACTACATCTGCATTGAAAATCTGTCATTTACAACAGCTACTTTTATTAGTGCTCTTAGCTTCATTCTCCAGATAATTTGCTGTAGCTTCAACATTAGAGTACACTCCTTTACCTTACAATTTAAGATTATAGAGATGGCTTCTTTCCTGAAGTCTCATGAATTCTTTTCTTCTAGCTCAAACTTTTCTTTTGCAATTCCCTTTTCTCTCTCAACTTTAATAGAATTGAAGAGAGTTAGGGTTTTGAAATAGGCTGAGCTTTGATCTAAGTGAATGGTGTGACTGGTTTGATCTTTCCATCCAGACTGCAGAGACTTTCTCCTCATCAGCAATAAGTCCGTTTCACTTTCTTATTCACATGTCCACTAGAATAGCACTTTTAATCTATTCAGTAACTTTTCTTTTGCATTTATAACTTGGCTAACTGTTTGTGAGAAGAGGTCTAGCTTTCAGCATGCCTCAACTTTTGATATGACTCTCTCACTAATCTTCATTACTTATAGTTTTTGATTTAAAGTGACAGACAGGCAAGTTTTCCTTACATTTTTCAAGCCAATGCATGCTAATTATAATAATTATAATAATTGGCCTAACTTTGACATTGTTGTGTCTCAATAAATACAGAAGTCTGATAAGAGGGAGGGAGATAGGGAAATGGCAGTTCCACAGAGAAGACAGAACACAGACATTTATTCATTAATTCCACCGTTTTCTATGGGTGTAATTCATGGTTTCCCAAAACAATTACCTTAATAATATTGATGATTACTGATTACAGATGAACATTACAAATTTAATAATAATAAAAATGTTTGGTATTATATTGTGAACCTTACCAAAATACATTATAGAGACATGAGGTTAACATGTGTGTGTTCAACAACAACAACAAAACAGCATAGATGAAATTGCTTGATGCAGTCTTATGAAAAACCTGTAATTTGTAAAAAAAAACACTACCTGCAAATCTCAATATAGTTAAACACAAGTAAATGAAATATGCCTGTAATCTTATGTTTAAAAGTCTGCACCTAATTTATCTGCTCCTATTCAACATAAACATTATGTCTTCCCGGGTAAAGTGTCCTCTCATTAGATTTGCCAGTATATGTCAAGCAGAGAGTTTTTATTATGATTTTATATCTGTTGAAATAGCCCAACTAGCTCTCAAAACACTTGAAGGAAGACCTTGTCATAGATTGGAAAATCGCTCCCATTTTTGAAGCTAGTAAGTTCCAAGGATACCAAACATATTGTATCTGTGTACATCTGTGTATCATTGGAGACACATGGGCAAATCATATTTATTATAAGAGAAAAATCTTATATGTCTACCTTCTCTAGTTCTATAATTCTCCTTATTTCTCTGCTCATCAATCCTCATTGTAAGTAGCAGGAAGCTTTAATGGGGTATTCAGGGTCATTAATGGCTAAGCATCTGTATTTGGTAAGGATTGTCTGAGTTGAGTCCAGGCATATGGATTGTTGGTGGCAGAAAGGTTTCAAGAGGGCTTGGAACTCCTTGTAGCTGGTTGTGCTAAAGCTTATCAGTTACAAATATATATATGGGGTGGATGGGGACAGTCTTACTTTGTCTCCCTCGATAAAGTGCTGTGGCGTAGCAGCTCACAACAATCTCTAACTCTTGGACTCAAGCAATACTCTTGACTCGGCCTCCCAAGTAGCTGAGACTACAGTACAGGCACCATCACAGCGCCCAGCTATTTTTAGAGATGTGGTCTTGCTCTTACTCAGGCCGATCTCAAACCTGTGAGCTCAGGCAGTACACCCACCTTGGCCTCCTAAAGTGCTAGGATTACAAGCATGAGCCACCACTCCCAACCCTAGAATTTTAATTTATTTTTAAAAATTACTACATTTAAGCACAAGGCAGGTGCTCATCATGTCACAGTGTTTGTAGTATTACACTGAAGATTATTTTGTGTTGTTTAAATTATGATGATTGCTTGTAATCCTGGCACTCTGGGAAGCTGAGGCAGGTGGATTGCTTGTACTCAGGAGTCCAAGATGAGCTTGAGCAAGAGTGAGACCCCATCTCTAAAAATAACTGGGCATTGTAGTGGGTGGCAGTAGTCCCAGCTACTTGGGAGGCTGAGACAAGAGGTCCAATTGAGGCAAAGAGTTTGAGGCTGCTGTGAGCTTTGACTCCATGGCACTCTATAAGGGTGACAAATCTTTGTCTCAAAAATAACAATAATAATAATGAATTATGATGATAGCTCAAGGAGGAAATATAATTTCTCCTTAACTCTTATACACTTATATTTGAGATAGACACCTATAACAAAAGACAACTTAACAAGAGGAAAATAAGTGAGTTTATTAATAAGTGAGATCACTAATAATTCATCACACAGGAAAAACATTAATGAAAGGTAACTCAAAGAATAATTCATATCTGGCAGTGCCTGTGGCTCATTGAGTAGGGTGCCGGAATACTAAAGGTTGCAGGTTCAAACCCAGCCCAGGCCAAACTGCAACATAGCCATAGCCAGGTGTTGTGGTGGGTGCCTGTAGTCCTAGGTATTTGGGAGGCTGAGGCAAAGAATTGGCTAAGCCCAAGAGCTGGAGGTTGCTGTAACCTGTGATGCGACACCACTCTACCAAGGGCAATAAAGTAAGACTCTGTCTCTGTTTGAAAAAAAAGAATTCATATCCTATGTTTAGGCAGAAACAGGGGAGGGAAGGATGGATGAAAAGGCTCAACTTCTGTTTGCTGCTTCACAGTTGCCTTAACTTCAAAAATATTTAGGTCAAAGAGCCATATTTGGGGGTAATTCTTGTACTCACCAATGACCTCATAGGTGTAGAAAGGATGCATGAGAAATGCTTTGCTCAAAAACCATCTGGATAAGGTTTAATGAGAACTATGAGGATTCTGGCCATGCATTCAAACAAGAAAATTTAGATTCTATATATACATTTCTCAAAGGATGGTGCCATTATTAAAAGAGTCTTCTGAAGTTCTTATTTGTGCTGATACTCAACTGGGTTCCCACAATTGAAATTGTTATATTATTAAAAAATATAGAACCCAATTTATATTTTAAAAAGAATATCTAGCTGAATCATTGGCAAGAGAGTTTGGCAATTGTTGATGCATATTAATTAGAGAGACAGAAATCGCCTTTCCTCTCACTGAGTATATATGTAGAGAGAACTTCTAAATTAGAAAAACATCAAATTTCCTGCAACTTTCCACCCCTGTGAACTTGTCTCTTGTTTCTTGGCAAACAACATGAGAATAAAAAGCCATGAGACCATGTTTCATGGGACACCTAAGAATAACAGAAGTATTTTAAGTCTCCATGAGAGTGAAATTTACATCTCATGTAAACTTAAACATCAGTAGCCAAGGTAGGTCAACTGTGGCAGTGTCTGACGAAGAGTTTCAGGAGCAGAAGTGAGATCAGTGTCGAAACTTGGCGAGAGAAAGAAAGAAGAGATAGAGTGATAGAAGCATCTTCAGAGAAATATACGTGTATATGTTAAACCCAACACTTATTTAAAGGTTGTCAAAAGGAAAAATATGGCCCAATTTAAGAATAGCTGTTAACCTAGACCATCATACAAGTGACAGTTGTACTAGTACATCCCTCAAGGTTCCAGGCTAAGGTTTTACTCTCATGAATCTTCTTTTACCTGAAGATGAAAAGGCAAGTGGTTACTCTTGGCTCACAAAAGAAATCGTTCCTCCTTCCTTTGATGGAAATATACTCTTTTATTAATCGTATGCTCTTGAAGAAAAAGAAGAAAGACTACGGTTTATAATTTATACTCTGTCACTTAATTGGGTTGCCTGCTAATGCTTCAAAAGGCTTTTTGAAGTCAAGTTAAATTACTCAGCTTTTATCTATGTCCAGCATTCCCAGGAAACAGCTTTTAAGACTGGAATTAATGTCTTTGGCAGCACCTGTTCACCTCTGCCTGGCCTCAGTCTATCTCCTCCTAAATTCTTATCACATTTCTAATGAATATGAGCATTTCTTAAGCTCCGTGATTATATTTTTGCTATGCTGTCACAGTCTACACTTCTCCACTAATGGAAATCCTATTTGGTCTACAAAGTCTAACAAAAACAATTCTATTCCTATGAAGCCTTTCTAAATTTCCAAAGTTGCAAACAACTTTCTCAATGTCATCATGTTACCCGTGTCTTATTGAGAGACAAGTCTAGCTTCCGCACTGTACTATGCTCTGTGTGAAGGTGGGATAGTAGCTTCTTTTCATCCTGCCCTTCTCTGCAGATTGCCTAGTGCTTTGCCAACAATAATACTTTATAAGCACATTCGACCACTGTTCTTCTTTCATATAGGTTTGCCATTTTATGGGGGAAAATGTTGTTTTATGTATGTTACTAAATGGATTAGCACATTTGGCAGATGTCACAGTGTTTCTGGAAAAAAAAAAAAACAACAACTCTCTAGCAGTTTCCTCTTAAAACATCTTATTTCAGTCTGGTCGTCATGGCCAATAGAATATTAAGATAGTCACTATGGACTTTAACAAGAAATATACCTAATTTACCTCTCTGATGAAGTGGTTACACAGATGGTCAGCCTCATGAGATTGTTTACCTTTTCTGTGAGCTAGAATCTGTGCTTATCTTTACGTATAGTTTCATGAGGACATCAGAGGAGAATAGTGAACAAATGGATGTTCATGAGAATTTGTGAGGAAAAATTGAAGGGAAAATTAAAAAGGAAAGTTATGATGTCTGACAATTAAGTTTACCAACTTTTCACTGTGTGCTTATGCTGGCCACACAGTACTGACAGCTTGCTAAGGTTGGAAGAACCTTATAACTTTGGTATACCAGTGCCTTACAGCTGTGCTGACATGTGGCAGTGTCTTGTTGAGTGGCATTCGTTATCATTTGTATGTGTTTTTATGTACTGTCATAGTACTGTTGGAGCTTGAATTAGAGCAATAAACAGATATGACATTTCTTGTTAACCTTGGCAATAGTGGAAGTGAAATCAAGGACTTGTTAAACCAAGTTTATGGGGAAAAGGCAGTGTGCAAATGGATTAAACGTTTCTCTGAGGGGAGAGAAAGTGTCATTGATGAAGATAAGTCATGGTGGCCAGTGACAAGCAGAACTGATGTAAACATTACAAAAATTCAAAGAATTGTGCTTCAAAATTCTCAGTTGACTGTGAGAAGTACAACAGACCGAGTAAACATTGATAGAGAAAACAGTTGGTAAAATCTGAGCTGAAAATGATGGCATGAGAAAGATGTGTTCAAAAATAGTCCTAGAAGGAGCTCACCAGTCAACAGAAACAAAGGAGAGCAGAAGTTTGCCAAGACCTTCCAGGAAGGCAAGACAATGTTTTGTTTTGTGTTATCACTGGCAATGAGACATGAATATAGCAGACCCACCCTAAAGCAAAGCATCAAAATGCACAATGGAAGTCAGTCAATTTCCACCACCAAGAAATTTTTGTTAGTCCATGTCAAGAATAAAAATGATGTTGCGAACCTTTTTTGGTATCAGGTGGATTATCCACTATGAATTTGTACCAATTGGACAAGTAAAGCCAGTTTACTATTTGCAAGTATTGAAAAGGCTGTGTGAAAAATTTAGACAAAAACAACCTGAACTTTTTGCCAGCAACTCATGGCTCTGGCATCATGACAATGTACTAGCTCCTTAGACTGTCTATCTAAGAAGGAGTTTTTAGACAAGATAAAGGAAATATTGAAAGGAAGACATTTTGATGACATTCAAGAAATCAAGGGTAATATGATGACAGCTCTGATAGCTGTTCCAGAAAAAGAGTTCCAAATTGGCTTTGCAGAATGGAGTAGGTGTGGCCTTGGTGCATAGCTTCCCAAAGGGCATGCTTTGAAAGTGACTATACGGATATTCAGCAATGAGTTTCATAGCACTTTCTCTAGGATGAGTTTTAAACTTAATTTTCAGACCTCATATACATGCATACAATATACAGTAAACACATACACAATGTTTATACACATTTTAAGAAAGAAAACACTAAAATGTTACTGTGTTAAAATCATCACACTCAAGTCACAATTGGTTTCTGCAATTACAAGAGATAAAAGATACAAATATAAGATAATGAACATTATAGGTATATATTGAGTATTACGATTTTAATACAGTTGTTTCCTTTTTAAAAATGTGTTCACAAATTGTGGCACACACACACAGAGACACAGGCATGTTGACTAGGCAACAGGTTATACGTGTATGGACACTGTTGGTTAATGTGAACAAATTGACTAGGACAATGGTTTACATGTACACTACTATTTAAACTTCTCCAAAAAAAATTTAGATTTGCTAATTGTTTTACCTGTAAATGAGAATTGAGGGAATATCATTAATGAAAACAACAATTTTCTAAGCCTTTTCCAAATTCTAAGCATTATGCTAAGCACATAACTAAGCTTCATATAGCCCCCTGAGAAGGGTTAAGTCATATTTCTGAGGTTCCAAAAGCAGGACATGGCAAAGCTGTTTTTGAAACTCTACCTGTCCTCATTCCAAGAACCTTTCTTTTAATTGCCATGCTCTACTAACTTTAGTGTGATGTTTGCCTCAGGACTCATCACGGTCATATCTATCAGCATCAGTCCTGCACCCCTTTATGGAATAAACATATAGGCAGAGGAGGAAGACAAATCTGGGGGTACAAAGTTCTATGTTCAAGTTTTTCTTCCACCAATACACAGTTGTGGTATTCCGAAGTATTCTAAATTCCCTGAAGATTAATTTTTTTATTGCAGGGTAGTCAATATTCTTTGTTTATTCCATACCTCATCCTCTTGGTTGTGGAAAGACCTCCAAGTTTGGATTACAGCTCCAAATCTTCACACCTGTAGTTCTCCCCATATTGAAGAGTTATCCTTACGAACCAGCATAAACTAGTTCACACGCCGGATTATTCAGCTCGGTATGGGTTTAGGACAAACTCATCATTAGTGTGAATCTCTAGACTTTTACCCAGAAAGCTGTTTGCTCTTTTTCACTAATATGGAATGTAAAAGAATCAATTATTACTGTAGTTGGTCAGCAACTTGCAGCCACAGGGACACAGCCTATCTTAGAATCAAGTTTTACCTCACAGAAAGCTGAGCCCAGGAATGGAAAAAGGAAAACTAGTCCCACAGCAATCATTAAGCTACATCACTAGAAAATCTAACAATCAATCTATTGTCCAAAGTTGATTATCACAGGATTTACTTATTTATTTTTGAGTCTGTTTGAATTTTCTCTGATGATTAAACATTTTATAAATGTTATAATTATTCTTTGAGCTCAAATTTCTGTAATTTCTTTTTCATGGCTTGTTAAGGCAACTGAGGATTGCATAAAACATTATTCTATGTAAGCAATACTCATTCTTACTTTTTTTGAGACAATCTTACTTGGTCACACTTGGCAGAGTGCCAGGGCATTTTAGCTCACAGCAACCTCAAACTCTGGGGTTCAAGTGATGCTCTTGCCTCAGCCTCCCAAGTAGCTGGAATTACAGGTGCCCACCACCATGCCCTGCTACTTGTTAAAGGCAGAGTCTCACTCTAGCTTAGACTGGTCTCAAACCTCTGAACTCAGGCAATCCACCCGCCTTGGCCTCCCAAGTGCTAGGATTACAGACATGAGCCACCAAACCCAGCCAATAACACTCGTTCTTGATGAAGATACAATAGCATGGACTTTTTAGATATTTCAAACATGTATTAGTGTCATGCTCAACACACAGTAAGAGACTATAATCATTCTTATTAGTAACAGTACTATTAACATTATTATGGGACAAATATTTGATTAATATCCTTTAATATCCTTACAGTATACGGCAATGAAAGTGAGAACATTAGTTACTGATATAGTCGTTTCTTACCCCCACTCCTTCTCAGTTACCTAATGTCTTTTTTCATTCAGAAAATAATCCTTTTACAATTATTTTGAAAGAGTCTTAGGCAACGCAGAGTTGAATCATTATTTTGAATTTCAGTCATGGCATCTAGAATAAATAACCTTTAAAAGCCCATCTCCTACATATAAAAAAAGACGAATAATATCAATTTCCTGGAGTTGAGTGAGAATAAACATGATTTTTTTCTCTAACTTGTCTTGGGATATATTTTTATAATAGCTTTATGGAAATGCAATCCACCTACTATAATTAATGTTCAACCAATTAAAGGTTACAGTTCAATGGATTTAGTATTTTCACAGGGCTGAACAATCTTTATATTCTGATCTTAGAATAAGTCTGTCACTTACCCTAAAACATATCTCTGTTCCATTAGCAGTCATTTCTCGTTCTCTATTTTTTTTCAAGTTATGGAAACCTTGGAAAAATCACTAATACCCATAATTAGTTTATTTTCTTCAAAATCATTTAGTTTTAGAACAGTGATTCTCAACTTTCCTAATACTGCGATGTAATTTCATTGTTACAAAGGGGTCGCGACCCACAAGTTGAGATCTGCTGATCTAGAAAATAATTAATATCTTTTAATCAAGACATCATTAGCTTCAAGTGACACTTTTTCCCAGTTTTTAAAATCAAAACCTATATATGGTATTCAGCTTTAAAAATGACTTACATACCTACTCTGTGCCAAAGCACTATATTAGCAGAATGAGGTGAAGTAGGATTAGTAATGGCAGGGTAGCAGGGACAAGACAAGGGACTCAGGAAAAGTAATATGTATGATCAAATGTTATAGGTTTTATGAACAAGTGACTTGTAACAAAAAGTAATTCATTATGTTTAACTCAATTCCTCCCTTTTGCAAAGTAAATTTAGGCGTAATGAGCTTTTCATTTGAATTATAATAGCATGGATAGGTATGGCTGCATACAATCTATACTCAATAAATGTATATATTCTCTCATTGTTTTTTGTTGTTGTTTTTACAGGTGCTTCAGCCATGAACCTAGTGATAAGTGAGGAAGGAAATCTTTCCCGACCTATGCTAGATAATGTGTGGGCTGAGAGTGGAGGTAGATACAAAAGATATCAGCAAAATGTAACAAATTTGAGAAATGCAATTTATTTCAAATGTTAATGGTGATCAGATGTTTTATCTCCCAAGAACTTTGCATTTTAAAATGGAAGTGGGATAAAACAAAGCATGAAGCCTCAAATATGCAGAAATTGCCCTATCCTGCAAAGATTTTTTTCCTTATATTTATTGTTGCTGCTGTTGGACGGTTGGTTGTCCCTCCTCTCAAATAATGGTAGCTCAGAAGCACTGAAACTACACTTTTTCCTGCTTTGCATGGAAACATCCTTCCACGTTGAGAGCTACATTGTTCTCAGCATTTTTATCATTAAGAAGGCAAGGGTGTAGCAATATTTTCTAACTCTGTGTGAATCATTACGTTTCTGTGCAAATTTGGCAATAGTTCTTTTATTTTTCCAAATGGTCCTGCTGTGATATTCAACACAGGTAGATATACAGTGAAATGTGGCATTATTTTACATTCCATTTTCTTTAGGTGTGGTGATAGCAACTGCTTAGAAACTTTCTCCCCCATGGAGAAGGAAGAACAACTTTGTGCAAGCAACTTACTTGAGTTTTTTTGGAAACCGGTGTGCTGTCTGAAAAGAATAGTTTTATCTTGAGAAATAGCATCTTTCAATAGAATGATTATAATGTATCAGGAAAAAAAAAGTATGACAGAAAAATAATTATATTTTCCTTTCTAAGAGTAGAACTAGTCTTAGATAACAAAATTCACTTTCAGGAAGACAGTAAATGAATGCTTTCCACGGGACAGGCTCCTAAAACCATAGTCAACAATTATTCCTGAAGGAAGAGTCCTCAGAGAACATGCTGGAGCTAATTTAGATGTAGGATATGTGGAAGGTTATGACTCTTTCTGAGGATAACTCTAATCATTAGGTGTCAGAAATATTCTGAAATGTGTGATGAAAGCTGTAAATTCTCCCCCAAAATGGAAAACTAAAAAAAAAAGTGATAACTTTATGCAAAAATCTGCTTATCCTATAACAGGCTGGAAAGACTACCCTAATCTTATTCATGAAATCTGGATTCAAAACACGTGAAGTATAGTGCATTTCAATGAAAGCAACAATAAGATTACTGGGTCTAAACAGATTATACGAAACCCACTAAAAATATTGGGACTTTTAGCTTAAGAATATGATCTATAGGCCGGGCATGGTGGCTCACGCTTGTAATCCTAGCACCCTGGGAGGCCAAGGTGGGTGGATTGCCCTGAGCTCAGGTTTGAGACCAGTAAGAGCCAGAGTGAGACCCCATCTCTACTAAAATAAAGCTGGGTGTTCTGGCAGGCGCCTGTAGTCCCAGCTGCTTGGGAGGCTAAGGAAATAGAATCACTTAAGCCTAATGAGTTGGAGGTTGCTGTGAGCTATGACACCACAGTACTCTGCTGAGGGCCGCAAAGTGAGACTCCGTCTCAGTAAAAAATAAATAAAGAAATAAAGAAAGGAAAAAAAAAAAGAATATGATCTATAGTGAAGGGGTGGGAATTGGCCGTGGAGATAGCACGGAGCATTCGTTCTAAATGGTTTTAAAAACACATGTATGCTAAATGAACTTAAAGTGGATTCACACTCTGAATTCAGTTCAAGACAGTAAGTAATCAATAACTTTTATAATGTTCTCATACTGTGCTAAGTACCAATCTAAGTGTATTATATATATTGACATTGATTCGATATTCACATCATTTAAAAAAGACAACGTATTCTAGATAGGCATCTTGAAAGGTTCTTCAGGATTCCAAACAAAAGAATTTGACATAGAGAGACCAAAACATCATGGCATTGTATGTCTACAAATAATTAAATGTGGGTAATTGAAATATTCTACATCCTGATTGTAGTTATGGTTACGTGATCAAAATATGTTAAAACCTACACTTAACATGGGAGTACTTTAATGTTTATAAATTACACCTCACTAAAGTTAATTTTAAAAAGTACCTTAAATATAAATAATTAAATAAAATGGCAAATGCATGTTACTTTAATTAAGAAATATTCACTGAAATAGCCGGGCATTGTGGCGGGTGCCTGTAGTCCCAGTTACTCCGGAGGCTGAGACAATAGAATCCCCTAAGCCCAGGAGCTGGAGGCTGCTGTGAGCCATGAAGCCATGGAACTCTACTAAGGGCTACAAAGTGAGACTCTGTCTCTAAAAAAACAAATACTATGCAGCCTTAAGGAAAGTTGGAGACTTTACCTCTTTTGTGTTTACATGGATGGAGCTGGAACATGTTCTTCTTAGCAAAGTATCTCAAGAATGGAAGAAAAAGTATCCAATGTACTCAGCCCTAATATGAAGCTAATTTATAGCTCTCATTTTAAGGCTAAAACCCAATTATAGCATAGTAATACAGGTAAAGGTAAAAGGGTGGGGACGGGTGGGGGGAGTATGGGTGGAGGGAGGG
>CAUYON010118587.1:0-18058 GCA_963573935.1 Arctocebus calabarensis
TTTATATAGTGATCAAGAAAATGCCATGAAGGCTATCTGTAACAGTACAATCAAAACATTTCTGAATGTATATGAATTGTGCCCTATGATTGCACCAATGTACAGAATTATGATTCAATAAAATTATAAAAAAAAAAAAAAGAAAGTCAAGATGGTCAAACAACAGTGGGAAGTTGCCACCCTTGAGTCTGAGAGAGTAGGGGAGGGAATAATGCTCTTCAAGCATGTGGGCTGCTGGAGTGTGGAAGACAGAGAGCCTGACAACATTGAAGGTCATAGCAGAAGGCAGGCACTTTCAGGCCAGTGGTAAGGCAAGAGAGGGTGTGAGCATGGACCACGGGTGATCAATCCCCCACTTCTGCCTCCTTCTGTCCCCCATTCTCCTGTCAATGCTTGCTATTGGCTGAATCCAACTGGAAGCCAGATGGGAAGGCAGCCTGGGCAATGCAGTACTGGAGGTCAGCCCTGCGGGACAGAGAACAGGGCAGAGAAAGACACGTAATGCATCATGGAAGGATGTAGGTGGCAGAGAATAACAGCAGTCTATTAGAGTTAGAAAAATCAAACTAATACACACACACACATATACACACGTATGTATATATATACATAATTATTTATATACATATATACACACATAATATATGCACATATATATGCCATTAGGGAAAACATATATTGCATAGTAGTCATATAGAATCAAAATACTCATTTTGTGGTCAACTTCAGATTCATCATAAAATAAACACATCTGGGATTTAAACCTGATTTTTCTTTGTTTATATACTACCTTACTGCAAAAAAATCTGTGACATTTATAAATATATTTAGATATAAGAGAGAAATACAATTTTCAAAATATATAACATAATAAGATGGAGTAAGATCAGTACTAAAGGAAAATATGGGTAGAAATGTGGGACCAATTGCAGTTAATTCACAGAATGTAGGTGAAATTGTGGATCATAAATTTTGTTCTACAATTTCTTGAGTCAGTTCTGAAAATATTTCTCTTATATAATATTTATTAAATCTCTGTGATGTTTTTTAGGTGTTAGGGATACTGCAGTAGGCAAGAAAATAAGGTCACACATAATTTATATTTTCATGGAAGATACAAAGGCAAAAAAGAAGACAAACATATATGATAACTTGAGATTGAGATAAATGTTATGAAGAAAATGTCCTGAGGTAATGGGACAGGGTGATTGTGGCAACTTTAGGCATTGTTATGAGAGCTGAAAGCCTCTTTGAGAAATAGTATTTATGCTGAAACTTTAATGGTAAGAAAATAATCATGATACAGGGAAGTGGAAACAGAAAATGAATGATAAAAACATCTAAATTAGCTAAATTTAACCAGAATGTATTACATTATTCCTAAAGGAGATTTTCTTCAAGGTTGAAAATAAATAAATAAATACAAAATATTTGGAGGTCAAAACCTCCTTTGTACACGTAGAGTATCCTATTTTATTCATTGTTGCATATGGTCCTTCATTTTTGTAACTATCCTATACTTTTATCTTTATTGTTCAACTCTGGTCAGCTCTGGCCAATTCAATAAAACTTTATTTAATAATCACCACATATCTAAATATATGCAGTGTATTAATGTTACTGGAACTGCCATTATAGAATACTACAGACTGGGTGCTTTAAACAACAGAAGTTTATTTTCGCCTCGTTTTGGAGGCTAGAAGTCCACAGTCAAGGTATTGGTAGGGTTGATTTCTGGTGAGGGCTGTCGTTGTGGTTTTATATTGCAACCTGCTAGTGTGTGCTTGCATAGAGTGGGAGTTCTCTGGTGTCTCTTCCTGGTTTGGTAATGACACCAGTACTACTATGTTAGGACCCAACCCATATGACCTCATTTAACCTTAATTTGCTCACTAAAGGTTCTTTTTCTGAACACAGTCACATTAGTGGTCAGGGCTTCAATATATGAATTTTAAGGGGATAAAATTCAGTTCATAACAATCACAAAGAACTTCTATGTAAAGAGTTAAAGTTGTTTAAAAGAAAATATACATAAAACAAGATGGTTTGATACAAATCAAATATTCTATAGGAAAGATTAATGAAGGTTTGAATTAAAGAGACTGTACCTAAGAAAATGCAACAGATTCTGAATCTGAAGATTTGGATTTGTTGAAAGGATAAAAGTAAATATCAAAAATATTTTCTTCATTGAGCTTTCATTTTTATTATAATGGAAAAAATGCTTTTGAAAGTCATAAAGAAAGCTTACCTATGACCCTTCTACACAATTAAATGTTCAACTCACTGATAAATAAAAGCAAATTTATAGGAGAAATTCTGTGGTTTTACTATCAAAATATAGACACAATCCAATCTCTCATTGTCACCTGAAATGCTTCCAAGCTGATGCAAACCATCATCATGTCTCATGTCTTTCTTCGTTTATTGCAATAGGTCACCTAACAGGTCACCCTGCTCTGTCTTTGCCCTATTTCAGTTAGAATAGTTCTGTGCAAGTTAGACTGTGACACTCTGCTGTTCAAAACTCTCTAATGGAATCACAAATCTCATCGTCCCAAACTCATCTTGAAGAAGAGTGTCATCATCCCATTGTGTATTACTCTTAAGCTGGCATCTTAGTTCTGTCTTTACTAGGCCAGCAGTTTCTGGTGATATGATTTATAGAAGGACAAGTGGACACCATGGTTATTCCTCCTTCTTTGTAAAATAGATCTACTGACCAAAGGGTGTGTTATGAAGGAATCTATGGTGATATGTTGTGATTCCGTGCATACAATACTAGTGGTGGTGGTATGGCTATGGGCAGGAATCTCAAACTCACAAGCAGACTTGTACAGGTCTCTATAGGGACATATGACTCTCTTACAGGGCAAGATATTGTTGGATATAAATGACACACCAGGAAGTGTCTGGCTAGTATACTCAAGGGATATCAAACTGACAAATCAGACATGCAGAAGCGGTAGTAGCTAGATCAACCTTGATGAACAAAAGTTTGTGTTGTTGGACCCATGCTTGGCTTCCACCCTTGCCCAACTTGGCACTTGGTTCATCAGATAATTGCAGAAGCACTGGGATGGCCAAGGACAGACTGTGGACAAGTCCTCCAATTTACCTGGTTGTTCCACGGCTTCTATACAACTTATGGTCTCTGACAGGTCTTGATGTTAGACACAAAAAATCCATACACACTGGACCCTCTTCTATAAGTCTATCATCATACTTTTTCATTAGATGGCTTTTTCTCTAGTCCTCCAATCTTGTCTCTACTAGACCTAGAACAATCAACCAAGCCACTTCATCACCTAGGGTTCTATTTATATTTTAGGTAATTTCTATCTTTACACTAAGTTGGTGACTAGGTGTATTACCTGACTCTGTTCCAATGTAAGGATTTTGTCTTATAAAAAAATTTTGACCTTGATGGGTTAGCATTCTAGTTTTGGACACATCGAGCTGACTTATCAACAAAACATAATGGAGTTTCTTCCCTCTTCTAGAAACAAGTAGTTCCCTATTAGCCCATAAATGTGAATAAAGGAAGAGGAATAACTGTAATATAGATGACATGAAATTTAGGTCATGTAACTCCCTGTGTCCAGTCTTAATGTACCCTTGTTCCTGTGTCCCATCCACATGTCACCTGGCTCATGATGAACATATCTGGTTGCATAGTCATTTGACATTCATGGTTACGTTCTTAGTCTCTCCTGGAGTCCAGTGGCATCCAGAAGATTCTTTCTGAATGACTAATACTTCTATGATTAGGCATTGTTATGGCCATGCTAGGTGGTGGGTTCAGGAATCCACCAGTTTACCCAAAGATGGATCTGAGCCCATACTTCTTTTATCATTTGACTTCCATAATTCTCATATGCTGGTAGATCACAGGGAGATTTGGATTCCCTAGGGCTTTGCATCCAGTGTCAATAAACCTCTCCAGTACAGATTTAGTGTCAATAAACCTTGAAAAATTTAGGTCCATCTTTTTTTTTCCTCCAGTGCACGGAAGCTCTACTAAATGACACAAGTCCTTTGGGATAGGCTAGGAGGAAAGTTCACATACATATCTTGGGCCAAGTAATAGGGTCCTTCCTTGAGGAGACCTGGCCTCTCATTCATTTTGTGCATTGGCTGGGAATAGCATTAGGAGCATGATTCACTTTGCTTTTAGAGATCAAGTAAGACTTTTGTAGAATGTCCATTTATACCATTCCTGGGATGACATGATCATTTAATCACTGAAAATGATTTCTTCAAGTCAGAACATTCAGATTATTGTTTTTGCCTAGATGTACATGATTGTTATAATTCACACCTTGTCTCTGACAATTAAGCTATTCTGGGATTTCATTAGTCTGGTTAGAATCAGGGAATCTTTTCACTAGGAGCATTTAGCACTGACATTCCTAAGGTGCATAATTTATCAGACATCCTGGTGTTCCCTTCACTCATACATCTCTCAGGGCCTTAGTTCAGAGAGAGTTTTCTAGATTCTCCAGAGGAAATCAGGGAAGAGTAAACAGATCACAATTACATTTCACTCCAGCCTCTCCCCAGCATTTTGGATTTTTCTCTTGGAGTAGAGGTCAGCAAATATTTTCCTTAAATGACTAGATAAAAAATTTTAGGTGTTGTGAGTAAAATAGTCTCTGTCATAACTACCCACCTCTATTGCTTTGGCAAAATAGCCTTAGTCAACATATATGGTAACATGCACAGTTATGATTGTGTTGCAATACACTATTTACAATGGACTATAGTTTATTACTTGTCATTTTAGTATACCAAGGAAGTTTTGGTATTTGTACTATATTTGCCATTGGGCACTGTTAATATTTTTATCAATCATTCAAGCAAACTAATAAAGTCACTATCATCCCCACTTGAATGAACAATTCCAGTTTATCTACCAATATTAGTAAATTCAGCCAGATCAAATATCACATACTTTTCATTCTGATCTGTCTTCCTTAGAACACACACACATACCTTCCCCAGGAATAAATAGAAAAATTGTAAAATTGTCTTGATGTATGTGTATGTGTGTGTGTGTTGTACTTCTTTCTGATCACACTTTGTACTTGTGACCTACTTAGATCTGAGTCTAGAGATGATGAGCAGTGACAGATGAGAGCTGTACAGAAGACAAGTAGTTCTTTTCAAAGGCACAATTTCCTGAGAAGTTGGTACAGGTTCTTCAGGCATTGGGAAGTTAAATTCAGACAGTGGAGTCAGGACTGCTTCTGCCAGGAAAAGAAGCTAAGAGGCATTTGTGAGTTCAGGTTTTTCAGCTTCATTGAAAACTGCTCAAATGTCACCATCCCAATTTTTAGACCCTCTTCATCTAGCTAAAATTTAGCTAAGCTTGGATCTCTCAATTCAAAACCCCTCAAAAAAGAGGGGAAATGACAGGGCAGAGTTTGTATATACTATTAATATGGGTCCAAGAGCTGCAAGAAGTAAACCCATCCTAGTGGCAGAGAGAAGGGACGGCTGTGCCTGGGCTGGTGGACTGCCCACGTCCTTTCTTAAGATTGACGATGCATTTGCCCAGTGATATGTTACCCTGTAAGCATCACCCTCAGCCTAAAGAAAATGCCTTGCTAAAAGCTACAACCTCTCTCTGGGATTAATTCACAGTCAGTATCTGGTTGTTGAGGGGATACAAAGACTTCAGACCCTTGCCTTGAGTCAGAGTCACTCTGAAGGGCTTTGAGCTCCAGAACTCCAAAATGAAACCTCACTCATAAATGAATTGCAGGCCAGCTTATCCTTCCACCTTTATTTACTTGCAGGCATTGTTACTTGCTCCCTACCTTACCTGTACGCAAACCTCCATCTCAGTCTGGTTTTAGGGATTTGAGCAAAGAAACAGAGAATATGGGAGATTGCAATTCCCAGACTCTTATTATGCAATTAGTTAAGGGCACTTGATTAGTTTAGGCCAATAAAAATAAGTTTAGTTGAAGTGTCACTTCCCATCTGAAATAACACAAAGGGCTAGAAGGAGTCTTTATGCACTCCAGAGTTTGGCTCATTTTTGTCCTAGGTACCATGAAATATACTTGAGTTTTTAATAGTTTTCTATTTATATTTAATTATATTTACCTGTAACCAAAAGTGAGCAATAAGATTAATCACCCTATGCTCTTTGGCTTAACTTAGTACCAGAAGATGATTTGTACAGGAGAAGAAATTAGTGTCTTTATTTTTCTCTGTGTTGTTCTTTTTTGGATTATAAATAGGGAAGACTGCCTTTTGGTCAGCAACCAATAATTTGCTATTGACCATATCCTTAAGATCAGCCTATCCCTGCCAAGACATTTAAAAAAAAATACAGGTCCAAGAATAGACACACATGAGGTAAAACTAAGTAGAAACTCCAGCAACTAACTAAGCCCACTTGAAGGGGAGGCACCCAGTGGAGACCGTCCTCGACAGCAAAGTTCCCACCCACCCACACAGTACCTAAAAAATATGTTTGTAACAGCGTGCCACAGATTTTTGTTTGTTATGAGCTACATCATGGCAATAGCTAGCTGATATAGTAGTAAATACATATCGATTTTTTAATAGCTCATGATCCATCTCTTTTACATTATTTTTTATTTTACATAAAATGATGTGATATAGATTTATTAATACAGACATTGCAGAACATTATCTGACATACACTTTTTTAATCTAATTTTTTTGAGGTCAGTTTTCAGAGTGAAACTTTTGGCTACAGTAGTTTATAATAATTTCATTTTTGAATTAAATCATATTTCTTATATCTTATATCCATTTAGTACTGCAATATTTCAAACTAAAAGTATTTTCCTGATTTAATTGATTTTTTTCTTCTTCACCTGAAAGTTTTTAGATTATTGACTTTTTAAAAACATATCAAGTCAATAAAACCATTGACTCATGTTGATAGAGTTCTTATAGTTTTTATAGTCAACTCAACAGGAAGTAATAAAAACTTTTACTTCAGGATCTAGTAGTAATCATGCCTATCATCTTTTAAATATCTTTTTCTCAGCTTTAAAAGTGTCTGATTTATTTATTTATTTACTTAATTTTACTTTTTTTTTTTTTTTTTTTGAGAAAGTCTCCCTCTCTCATCCTGGCTAGAGTGCTGTAGTGTCATAGCTCATAGCAACCTCAAACTCTTGGACTCAAGTGATCCTCTTGCCTCAGTGTCCTGAGTAGCTGGAACTACAGGAACAGGTGGAACAGGTGCCCACCACAATACCTGGCAGTTTTTAGTAGAGACGCGGTCCCACTCTTGCTCAGGCTGGCTGGAACTTCTGAGCTCAGCCAATCCACTCACCTCAGTCTCCTGGAGTGCTAGGATTACAGGAGTGGGCCACCATGGCCAGTCAGAGTTTGATTTATTAAATCAGTAGAAGGGTGATTATCATACAATAAAGACTTCTTGGATGCAATGCAGTTGGTGGTGAGTCGTTTGTCTGATTTTACCAGGAAGTTGTTTTGTCAACATTGTACTAGAATCTAGGAGTGTGAAATTTGTGGTTTCTACAGAGTATAAACAAGTCTCATAGCTTGAAAGTCAAGTAAATTAATTTTACTTCTTGACTTAAACTACTGCTGAGAAGTACTTCATTTCCTGATTCTCCCTTCTCTAAATAGATTAAGGGTTACATGAAAGTCAAGTTGCGCTCATTTGTCCTTCCTCTAGAGATATTTCACTTGACTGCTTATTTATCAGTTTCTTCTTAGCACAATTGGTTTCTGAAATTTCTCTTTCCCTCTCCCTTCGCCTGTCTCCTTTCCCTGCGTTCTGTTGTTAGCACTTTCCCTTTATTTATTTCTTCCTATTTTCACTCTTTTGATTGGCCAAAACCAAAGACAAAGAGTCCTAATAATCCCAGCCCTTAAAAAAAGACAACAAAACAAAGAAACAACTCCAGAATAGAACAATTTAATAAACTCTATCATGGGATTATAATAGAACTAGGACATGAATCTTCCCAATGCTCCTTCTGAGTAAACTCATGGTGCCTATGTTGTGCTAAACACTCAATTTATTTGGTGCTCAAGAAGTCCTTCTTGGTCCATAAATTATGCGTTTTGGAGTGCAGCTTTGATTTGTGGAGAAGCAGCTTCATAAATGTGAAGAGGAAGGACTGATTGAATGGTTTTTATGGAAATTCCTTATGATCATGAACTTCAAGTTGGCTTTCTTAAATATGGAAAAAAAAAGTTCTCTTTAACAAGAATGGGTCAGATTTATTGATTATATTTGTTGTGTCAGATACTGTACTTAAATACAAAAAATATTACTTGCTCTGATTTTGTCAGTGAGGAAGCCCCAAACAGAAAGTTAGGTGTCTTGAAAAGTCATAGAGTCAGAGAGTAGTGAAGGTGGGTTTCAAATCTAAGTGTTCATGACTCTTCAATCTTCATTTTAATGTTCCATTCCAAGTCTTTTCAGACCTATAAAACTGAAAGCAGAAGAAAGATTCCATTCAAATCAAAGAATCTCTAGTAAAAGTCATCCAGCCACCACACAGATATGAAGAAACTTAGAATTTTAGGAGGAACAGAAAAGATCAAAACCTTTATCAGAAGAACTTGTGGCTCACAAGTCACATACAGAATATTTGAAATAAATGTGTATACTTTTTAGCATGTAGCTTAAAATTTTCATGTAAATTATAGCATGTAAATATGTATAACTATTTGCATGTAGCTTTAAAGATTTTAACAGTGCTAATAGATATTTAGAAGGAATCTATTTGAATTACCCTCTCTTCTCATAGAAAAAAAAAGTTGTGCACTTCTGTCTCAAATTAGTTTAGAAAAATAAAGGTAATAAGAGAGATATTCCAGGAATTATACAAAGAAACAGGACCTAATATCCCAACTTTGAGTCAAGGGACATGACTTCTTCTCTAGAAAGAAGAAAGTATAAATGAGCTAAGGTTTCTCCAGCCAAAATACATCAATACATTAATTGAGCACTTAACAAATGCCGGGAATGAGATTAGGAAAAGTGGTTGATACAGAAGGCTATAAGACATCAGAACTTGCACGCTACTTGGAGAGAAGGGTAATACCACAGTATAAAAGCTGTCAAGAGATGATACATAGTCATTTTGTAAAAGTGTCATAGAAATAGAATTGAGAAAATAAAGAAAGGCCATTTCAGTGGAAGTGGTACAGAAAGGAAGGAGCAGGAAAGCTAACTGAACACCTCAGCCTGGGAAAAGTCAGGCAGGCCTGTAGAGGACAATGTACGTACTATGAGGATAGTGTCTGCCATGTGGCAGCCAGGTAGTATGGCTAACTTAATATTAAGCCGTCCTTCTACAACAATGAATGCTGTGTAATAATACTATATGCTGGGGTCCTGCCCCAGGGGCAGGGTCCATTAAGATCTGTGGATCTGGCAGGGACTGACTGAAGAAATATAAAGATAGAAACAATGAGAAATAAAGAGACATGACACAAAGAATAGAATTTTCAAAGGTGGGAACTCAGGGGACCAATACCTACTTGTGGGATTCTGGTGGTGGCCCTGAGTATCAGTTCCACTCAGCTTCACTGAAAGCTATTTGCTCATTAGCCCAGAGTGTAAGCTGAGGAAGGGAACAAATACTCCAGTAGTTTCTCTGAGTGAGCCTATCAGCTCCTATTGTTTCTATAATCATTAACTTTAAGGGTCTGAGCAGTCTTGAGGGCAGCTTCCTGTCTGAGGTCACACACACAGATTCCTAGGGAGGAGGTGTTAAACTGCTACTTTACTGTGGAGTAAAACACCACTGGTGTCAATCTCCTCTGAAGAATCGGTGGGAAGAGAAATTTTCCTCTCATCACCACCACAGAAGGTCTACTCTGCAATAGGGATGTAAGTCCTCCTACCCATATTTCAGGGCTGAAGCTGTTTCCTTGAACTCTACCCCAGCCAAATATAAATCTTCACAATGGGTTTTGGTTTTAACTGTTCACTGGGCAGGAAATGGCCTACTTAATGTATCTTTGCAGGTCTTGCCACAGCATCTTCTGTGGCTCTTATTTCTCAAAGTGTTTACAGACCCAGCAGGGGTGTTAGCAAGCTGTATCCCCAAGAGGCCAGAGTTCTAGGAAAAGCAGGAAATTTGTTTAGATAAGAAATTTAGCAGTGGCTGGTTTAAAATTAAACTAGCTGACTTTTCTTTGTTCCAATTCATTCAGCTTACTTTTTAATTTTTTCCTTTTTCTGGGGTGTTTTCCCTTGCCAAGAATGGGGTCTTCAGTACCCATTCTGCCTGCAACTATAGATAAAACACCTTCTTAACCCTTGCTATGTGCCAGGCACTTTTATTCTTCCTTGCTACTCTAAGTATGTCTCATAGACCAACACTTTCTACATTATCCAGAGCATGTTAAAAATGCAGAACTTCAATCCTCACCTCAGACTTACTGAAAGAGAATTTGCATTTTAACAAGATTCGCAGGTGATTATTTAAACACATTATAATTTGAGAAGCACTGTATCAGAATGCTTTACTTGGTTAATCCTCACAACGGCGGATATGGGAAGGTACAATTATTATCCTCATTTTCTAAATGAGAGAACTGAGGGACAGAGAACATAAATAACTTGAGTTAATCAAATGCCTACAGTTAGTGAAAAAGCAGGATTCAAACCCGTGTACCCAGAGCACCTGCCCTTACCAACTATATTATTCAGTTCCTTTGATCAGCTCACTGGGCACAGAAACTCAAGAGCAATTGCCAACTGGATGCAACCAAATATTATCCTTCAATGGTAATTACATTTCTTCTTTTAATTTAGGACTATGGGAAAATTTCAGGGTCTCCACTCAGAACAGAGGTAGGCAGAGTCTGAAATGAGAGCTCAATTCTGACAATTATTTAGGACACTTAAAAGGAAATAAATTTACAGCCAATTGTAAATAATAAAGGATGTGGTTCTGTTTAACTTCTCCCTGGGAAGTGGTGAATGTGGCTTAGAGGTGAGTGTGGCTAAAGTCAGTGTCTTCGTTCAGGGTGCAAGTTCAACTCTGTCCTCAGGGCCTCCTCTTGGTTTCTCATGTCAGTTTGTGCAGCAATAATTGCTTTTTGTTACCGGGAGTTAGAATTCTAATCACAGAAAACTCTCTGCCTCACCATCTGCAATCGCTCATATTTCAAATTCTGAATGAGATTCTATGTTTTTTAACTACACCTAAATTTGAATGGACAGATTTTTACTTTATGGGCACTTGACCCTGTAACAGTGGAGGGACTAGGATGCTTTCTGACACCCCCTAACAGTAATTGCTTTTGACAAGAAGCCTTATTGGAAAGATCAACAACTGATTAACACACAGTTTGTATATGATATCTATTCCATACTGCATTCTTACAATAAGGTTAGCTAGAGAAAAGAAAATATTACTGAGGAAATCACAAAGAAGAAAAATCCATTTACAGTACCATACTGTATTTATCACTAAAGTAAGCTGGTATCATTGGTTTACAAGAAGAGTCATGGGAAGTGGCGGTGACTGTAGCTGCAGAGCTCATTCTGTGGTTCATAGCAAGCCATTCAGCTTTTTCTTAGAATGTCAGGACTTTTCTCTGCTTCTTGGGAGCACTTCCAGCATCACTAGTGGCACTATGTATGGGCCCCTGGTGTTTTTTGAGGTTTACAGTATTAAACCTAAAAATGATTAAAAAAATGCAAGAACCATAAAAGTTCGCTTTTACTATGATGTGCAAGTTACTAGCAGATGAAGTCATCACAGGATTAGCATTACAGGGCCTTTTAAGTGGAGACTCACAACATTGAGCTTATCACAACAGCAACAGGAGCTGATCGTGAACTTGCTAAGGTCATACAAATATATGCGATAGTTGATTTTATACAATTATTTTATACTGCTTCTTTACATTTGTTTACATTTCCCCTGACTGCATGGGGCCACATGCAGTCTATATTTGTGTGCTTTACATTTCAGCAATTTTCAACATTTTAGAAGAGATTTGTGTATAGTTTATGTTAGTAAATGATAAAATAGAACTATTGTCTATGTATACTTTGTTCATTCATGACTCACCCAACTTTTTCTTGGCTAGGTGGCTTGTCTGTAAATTTTTTTCAAATTGTTGCAAATCTCCAAATAATTTTCTAATATACTTATGAGGAAAAATCTGTCCATCTGTGGCCCTGGCCGGGCCAAACCCAGGCTGTTTAAGAATCAACTGTGTATTCTCAAAATTCCTGATGCCTCTGTCTATATTGGGAAGTAAACTCCTTGGTATGGGGCCCCAGCTCTCTTTGCCATCTATCTCTTTTAAGAAGTTTCACTAATCTTCCTAGTCCGTTCATGATGTTATTTATCCTAATTCTGGGTCTTTGGGTGATGAAAAATTTCCATTTTGAAATGTAACTGAAAAGGCTCCTCAAGAGTGTAGAGAATCTTGGAGCAAATGATAATTTCTGGGGCATCTCAATTTATTGTTTATCTTGTCTCCTTGTCACTCCCCTGGAACTTTTAAAGGTAACCATTGTGCCAGCTGTCACGCAGGCTGCATATGCTCAAAGTGACTTTAGCGAACACTGAGACAAGCAATCTTGTGAGCAATGCGTATAGGTAATCCTAGGATTGTCAAACTCTCAGGGACTATTTTAACTATCTATCCTGAAAATAATCTTGAGAGATTAAAATTTAGGAGGAATAAAAATCTACCAAATTAATACTCAAGTGAAATTGGGATGATCCTAGTACGCATTCTCTATAACATTTTAAACAGAGAGCTTATGAAATATCAGCTAAAATTTTTCGTAAGGACGTTCTTTTCAATGTTGTGCAATACGGCACTGGCAAATTATCCAGAATTACCCTCACATGACTGTGGATATAGATGTCACTGTGTTGTTTCTTTACAGAAAGTGGATATTGTTTGTATTGAGTACTATAGAGTTACAGAGTGAAGCTAAATATCTTTACTTTTTTGAGCCTGAGAAATGTCACATTTGTAAAATGTGAGAAGAAAAGATAAGAGGCAAGCTCTACTCATGCTGTTGTACAGTAAAATTGAATGGCAGTTGGTGGAGATAGAACTAGATTCTAATCGTGACCATGTTACTATGACTTGTTCTATCACCTTTTGTGTGCTCTGAGATAAATTCCCTGCTCTGTACCTCGAGAGACCGGGGGGGGGGGGGCAGGAAGCAGGGGCCTACGTTATCTCTTCCCCTGTCTGCCAGCTCACAGAAGGGTTGCATCTTTTCCAGGATCCTACATCTCTCTGGACATCCCTGCCAATGCTGTCCCCGCTGTACTCTATTAATGCTACCACCTCCCTTTGGGCGGATGGTAGCAACTTCCTTCTGTTGCTAATCTTGGGTTGATTCACTGTACCCTCTTTGGCATCTTAGCACTTCTAACATTGTTTTAACTAGTTCCCTGTTTCAAATTCCTTTTATTTAATTGTTGGCAGACAGTTCTATCTTCCCAATGACATCTTATGTCTACTAAACCTCTTTGAACAAATTAAACTGAACCAGTTTCCTCATCTATAGAATACATTCAACGATGTCTTTGATGTTTGTTCTAACTATGATGATGAACATATAGAGCATATAGCAGGGCTCAGCAAACTGTGGCTTGCTGGCCAAATCCAGGTCACTGCTGGTTTTTATAACCAAATATTGAAATATAGCCATTCTCATTTGTTTACTTATTTTTAAAATCTTGCTTCATGCTATAATAGCAGGGTCGAGCTGTTGCCAAAGAGATCATATAGCTTGTAATGCCTAAAATATTTGCTATTTGGCCCTTTACAAAAAAGATTTTGCTGACTTCTGAACTATAACAGAATTCTTGTGTCACTGATAGCTTTTTTTTTCTTTTTTTTTTTTGAGATGGACAAATTCTTACTCTGTTGTGCAGGCTAGAGTGCTATGGCCTCAGCCTAGCTTATAGCAACCTCGACATCTTAGATTCAAGCCTTCCTCCTGCCTCAGCCTCCCAAGTACTATAGGCACCCACCACCCTGGATAATTTTTCTGTTTTTAATAGAGATGGGGTTCTATCTCTTGCTTAGGCTAGTGTCAAAGTCTTGAGCTCGGGAGATCCTCCCACCTTGGTCTCCCAGAGTGCTATGATGATAGGTGTGAGTCACTGCACTCAGTTCATAATTGGTAGCTTTTGTTTTTCTCTGACATTGCATTTTACCTTCCTAGATACACAGTCCTCATTATGATGCTGTTTGGGCATTATGCTAGAGGTGGCATTAAGAAGCTGTGTTTGTTAGAATTTTTAGGGGACATTAGAGATGATCTCTTTCCTCCCATCCTCAGTTAATTCCTGTTCTATTTTTGTACTCAAAGTCTTTGACCGTAAGTGAAACCCAATAAACAGAAGAGTAACTTAACACGAGTGATCCACGCAATAGATAAAGAAGGGTTACATGGCTGAGATAAATATCTCAATTGCATATTGAAGCACTGAAATTATACCAAAAAATTACTTTTCAAGATCTCATGTGTGTACTTGATATGGCACTCATGGACCATGTGAACCTGCAACAAGTACAGTCAATGAAATCTCAGTGGAAGCAGAAGTGCTTAAAGCTACTCCCATTGATAAAGCAAAACTGACCTTTAATTTTGAGAGAATCTGTAAGTTAAATAAAATGTCAGTTAGTGATAATGTTAAGAGCACTGACTCATTTTTAATTCAGCATGTTGTTACTTGACATATAAGTGTAACTAATGTTTGTGTGAGAAGTTTAAAATGAGGTATATGGAAAATTTGTTATATACCTTTTGCAGGTGACTTTTACCTAAAGTATGGTCTCTTGTAACTGAAAGATGTATGCATAAATTCAACTTGGGGGAAATTCATAAGGATGTACTTGAACAAGCAGGGAGAGGTTGCTTTAACTTACTCAAATTTATTTTTATTACTTATAAAATGGAAATCATGTGATAATATATGATTTTTATGAGGAATAAGTGAGTAAATATTTAGAATGTTTAGCTTAACACCTAGAACATAGTCACCACTCAAAAAATCATACTGGAGTTTCATCCTCCATTTTTTCAGGACACAAATTAGAGCCAGGTGATTCTCATTTAAGACATATTTCTTCTGTTCTAATTGAGTCATATCAGATTTTGTACTTCAAATAGAGAATCACAGTTTATATTTCTTTTAATATTTGATTATGGTAAGTCTAAACACCAGTACATAGGACAATGGGTTAACATTGTGATGAAACCACAATCTAATCATAGGTTTTTCATTTTTATATGTCATAATGACTTTCAAATAAAGAAATGGTAATATTATCAAAGATGTGCCCTCTGTTTTCTTTCATTTTTAGAGGAATAAAATGCAGAGTAAATACTTTGGATTTATGCTATCATAAGCTATATTAGAGAAACAATGTTGTTTTAATAAATAAAGCAACTTTGAAATAAATTAGTAGGTGGCTTTAATTCATTTCTTTTGTAATTGATATAGTTAAATACGTTTCCTACAAAGAAATTTAATGACCCTATATAAGGCTCAGGTATCAACACATAAACACACATACACACACACAGTAGAGAATATAAAATTGCTGAAATATTTTTTTCAAGCCTCACAAAGAGAATACTGAGAATACTTTAAAATGATGGCAACAAAATGATATGGTCTTATTATCATTCCATGGATGACTTCAGATCAGTCAAAATGCTGCATGTTGAATCAAGTGGTTTTTAAAGGGACTCTTGTGTGAAAAAGTCCTTACTATATAGACAAGTTAAGAAATCAAAACCATGAACATCTAAAACTCAAGAAAAAAATGCATGAAGCATTTTTAATCCTCATTTTTCATAAAATGCTGAGGTTACGACAGCCCCACAAACTTATTAAAAATACAGTCACATCTTGCTACTTACTGAGTATCTTGATCAAAGGACCCCCAGGTTAGGTCAAAATGAACAAGTGGCCAGATAAGATGAAGAACAGCTGAAAAAATATTTTTCGTTTTAACGAATGAAGAGCCAGTGTGAAACCGAAACAGTGAGATCTGACCTGTATTAATCTGGCCATCATAGTCCAGGCTAGTTGGAAAACCACTTGCTTAAAAATCGACTATTCTGAGTATCATGAATCTAGACTTAATTTCAGAAAATTAATTGAAACTTATCTGAAGTTGCATAAAACTGAACAACAACCAGAACTTTTTAGATGGAAAGCTACATTTCAGAATTTCTTAGTTCTCATCGTAATGAATATCAAATGAATACAGGGGAAAGAAAGGCAACAGAGAGCATTTTCAATAGCCCCACTCAAGCAAATAGAAAAAATCAAACATTACATGTTACTTAACGCAAATATTTACTATCGTCAACTTAAAAGCTATGCAAATTCTATACTAATTTCCCTAAGTTCATCTGATCAAATATCTGCACTCTCATTGTCTTGATATTTCTTCTCTTACAAACAAGTTTTATGTCAAAGATGCTTTGCTACTTTAGTTACCTCCTAACTAGCTGTAAAGTGAGACTTATTGAATAGTAACATTCTGGAATTTTCATTCAATAAGCTTGAAACATTGGCATGACAATAAGTCAATTTTGCACTTCTGTTTTAACAAAGCAAAAAAATTCCTCTTCCCAGAAAGGTATGGAAATGTTTTTCATCGCAATTATGACTGTTTAAAATGTTTTTCATCGTAATTATGACTGTTTGACTAGAAATGTGAGGGATAAACATATTTAGTGCAAAATATAAATATTACAACAAAGTGGGATGGGCACCTGAGTCTCATCTGGATTTCTCTAGAACCAGCTATAGCACACAGGTAAACACAGGTGTAGATCTTTTCAAACTTGCAGTATGCTGTTATAAAATTATGTGCTAAATCGTCTTGTAATGGCCACTTTAATGAACAGCTGCACAAGCTTCAAAAATTAATTCAAATGCATAACTTTTGGCAGTAGATGAGGAAGTTTGTATATACACTCATGCAAACATATATGAAAAATAAAAATTCACTATTGGAAAGAAAACCTTTTAAAAAATTATAGTCATTATAGAGCTATGGAAGCAGATAACCTTGATGGGATGGAGATGCAGTGTGGTATTTTGGGAAGGGAAACACAGTCTAGGTAGTGATTCAAAGAAGTGGTGAAAAATGGAAATGCAATGTGTCCCCTTAACTTGTTTACTTACTTGGAAGGGATGGCTGTCTAAAATTAAGATGCCTGCTGACAGTTAAGAAGAAAGTGAGCGTTTTACGTTCCGACACCTATGTCTTTCAGGACCCACTGAGTTCCAAGGTTCCTAACTCACATGTACTCTTCACCTTTAGCTTCCTCTGAGGCCCATTGACTATAAGATCGCTTGAAGATTTGAAAAGCCACTGTGAGGTAGGAATGGGTTTTCTCATGTAAGGCTCTAACTGACCTCATGATACATCATTTATCGCCCAGAGCAAGATCTAGACACATCAAAACTTGGCTAACATCTTAATATGGATTACTGCAGACAAGGGCAAGGCAAATTTGGGGATGATTAATGTTGAAATGCCATAGGAAATGCTGCCAGTTTAAAACAGAACTTAGTACACCTTTTGTACTGTAGATGCCATTAAGGAACAATGGGACGGCCTCCAAAGTAAAAGGCTGAATAGAATTTAGGACAATAGTTCCAGTAGTATGTTTGCCATGAATCTGCACTCCTTAAAAGCTCTGTGGCCTCCCAACCCAGCCTGCTGTATAGTGCTCACGTATCCTTTAAGGTTAGTACGGAAAGTTGGCGCTTTTGATGAGCCGGGGCTTCCTATAACCTTTGGCAGAGTGCAAAGTGTTAGATCACTGTGGCTCAACAGGCTAAGGCGCCAGCCATGTACACCTAAGCTGGTGGGTTCGAATCCAGCCCGGGCCCGCCAAACAATGATGGCTGCAACCAAAAAATGGCCGGGCATTGTGGCAGGTGCCTGTAGTCCCAGCTACTTGGGAGGCGGAGGCAAGAGACTCGCTTGAGCCCAGGAATTGGAGGTTGCTGTGAGCTGTGATGCCACAGCACTCTATCCAGGGTGACAGCTTGAG
>CAUYON010118590.1:0-12738 GCA_963573935.1 Arctocebus calabarensis
AGTCCCAGCTACTAGGGAGGCTGAGGCAAGAGAATCGCTTAAGCCCAAGAGCTGGAGGTTGCTGTGAGCAGTGTGACGCCACGGCACTCTACCCAGGGCAATAAAGTGAGACTCTGTCTCTACAAAAAAAAAAAAAAAAATATGAGTGACACATTTAGGGGGAAATGCTCAGAACTCCAAAGCATTGCAATCAGAAAAAGAAAAGCAAGACACCATGATATAGTTTCTCTCCCCCGGTAGGAATCATCCCTTTTATCAGAGTAGCAAAAAGAAACTGAAAACCCAGTAGGCTAGGGGTGATTTGCCCATTTCTCAGATGACCTCTTCCTTTCCAGAAGCTCAGAATCCTACAGAGTTGGAGCCAGGTGCCTCCCTGAGGCTCATATATAGCTCCAAAGTCAGCCCAAGGATTACTGTGGAGTAATAAGGAATCGTTCAAGCCTTATCTCTCAGGAGTGGAGAATATGTAAGAAATACTATTAGTATTAACATTAAAATTATTTTGACAGCTGCTTGGTTCAAATAACAACAACAAAAAAAAAAAACAAGTGTTTTAGGAGAGCAGTGAGACCTGGATAGTAGTCATATTTTATCTACAAACTGAGTGTAGGAACTTGGGTAAATTCAGGGTTATAACTCCTTTAGCCACATCTCAGGGTTGATATAAGGTGCTAAAGGAATAATTAAAGGAAAAACCCTTTGCAAAGAATAGGATAAATGTTCAGAAGACAAAATAGAGGCCAAATGTCATTCATAGAAATTTATGGAAGCCCTGGAATCCTGTTGGGCCTTCAGGTTGCGAAGGACAAGCAACCCAATCCTTGGAAAGCTCAAGACTGGGTTTGGGGGTGATCTAATCTCTAAACTCTGCAGTGTTTAAGAGATTAAGTACTTTAATTCACCTGTGGGCAGGGTGGGGGCTTGGGGTGGCTAGTAACAAAGTAGAAAACATCACAAAAGAAATAATATTTAAACTATGCAGAACATAGAAGAATTAGACAAAAAGGAGACTCCTGGTTCATCAAGATGTGTGACCAAGCTGGCCCTGACACCACCACCAAGAGGTGAAGAAAACTACCAACATGCGTTGGTTTCAATATCAGAAATAAAGAACACAGGAGAGTGATAATGTTTTACAGTTCTAGAAACTTTAGAGGTGACAGGTATTAGAAACTTTTATTTAAATTCCAAACTCAAATTGAAATATAATATCCTTCATAAATATATGGAATCTTTAATGAATTATAACAATCATACCATTCTTTGATGTAGAGTTTGTGTCATTTACTGATCAAACATAATACCTTTGAACTTATAATGTAGGCATGGATTTAATAAATAATCAGAATTCCCCACTACAATGATTTTAATAACTATTTTTTTTCATCAACAGTAAATGTTTTGGTCCAGAGTTTTACTGAACTGATTATGATTTCTGTAGGACTCATGTTGCCCATCTTTAATAAATGTGATAATATAAAGAATTTTATTTCAGCCAAATGAATTTTTTTTAATCCAAAAATATATCTAATCTGTTACCTTAGGATTTATTTTAATAACCTCAAAGTCTTATGTCCAGTTTCTCCAAGAAGAAGACAATAGTCTCCAAGAAAAGAGATTCAGGCTGTCAAATTATGGTTATCCATATTCAGAAAGGAGAAATATTTTTAGCTGCTAACTGGAGACATAGTATGATGCAAAAATTACAGGGTCCTCAGCCTCCCATGTAGATGGGTCACAATGGAGAAGAGAAAATTAAATAAAAAGATGCACTTATTCAAACTTTATCCCCACTCTTTTTTAAAAACCTACTTGTCCAGCAAAAGTAGGCTTTAAATTTATGTTTTGACTACTACATTAACAGATACCCTAACACTTTCCTGATTAGTTTTATGAATTGATTAATAAGGTAATCATGGTGAGGGAAAGCTTTTATATGCCACCTGATATTGATGCCATCTATAAAAAGATGACCAACAGAGCACCTGATATCTAGTAAAGGCAGTTTCAAAAATTGCAGTTGTAGAAAGATAATGGAATGACCATGACCTCAAGTACTTTGAGCTCAATAGCAATTGTCAACTCCTGATAGCAGTATTTGACCTCAGAGGCAGGTGACAGAAACCAACCTGAAACAGCCATTTTCTCAAATTCTGTTAAGGATAATAGACTGTGATGGGGAAAATCATGCACCCTTTTATAACCTAGAGACGAGCACCACAATTTGAGCAGAAAGCAGCAGGTAGAGGAATTCTTGAAATTTGTGGATTTTTACTGAGGATCCATTAAATTTGGGCTCGGTATTTTGTTTTTATTGCTGTGAGTTTGTTGTTTTGATCATTTTTCATTCCTCTCATGGAAAATGTCAACATACACAGAAGTAGAGAGAACAATATAGTAAGCCCCCACCACGGGGTTTCAATAATTACCAAGGCAGGGCCACTATACTCAGACATCTTATCATTTCATCCGTAAATTCAAAATATATATTTAAGGGCATGTTTCTAAAACATCTGAGTGCACATTTCGAAAAACAAAGTTTTGGGTTTTTTCAGACAGAGTCTCAACATGTCACCCTCAGTAGAGTGCTGTAGCATCATAGCACACAGCAACTTCAAACTCTTGGGCTCCAGTGATTCTCTTGCCTCAGCCTCCCATGTAGATGGGACTACAGGCGCCCACTGCAATGACCAGCTATTTTTTTGTTGCAGTTGCCATTGTTGTTTAGCTAGCCCAGGCCAAGTTCAAACCCACCAGCCTTGAGGTATGTGGCTGGCACCATAACCACTGTACTACAGGTGGCTGAGCCAAATAAAGATTTTTTTAAAACACCAATCCATACCATTATCACTACTATAAACAAACAATAACTCTTTAATTTTGTCAAATGTTCAATCAATGTTCACTTTTCTCATTGTCTTCTAAATGCTTTTTACAAATAAGGTCCACATGTAGCAACTGGCTGCTGTGTCCTGTGAATCTTTTTTTAGTCTAAAGTTCCCTCCGTACCCTCTTTGATTTTCCTCACTATTCATTTATTGAAGACATTTGGCTTAGGGTTTCCACATTTTGAGTTTGCGCCCTGTGGCCTATTATTTTCTGAGAAATAGTAGTTAGATAGAGGCTCAGTTAGATTCAGGCTTGATGTCTTTTTTTTTTTTTTTTGAGACAGAATCTCACTCTAGGTAGAGTGCCGTGGCATCACAGCTCGCAGCAACCTCCAGCTCTTGCGCTTAGGTGATTCTCTTGCCTCAGCCTCCTGACTAGCTGGGACTACAGGCGCCAGCCACAACACCTGGCTATTTTTTTGTCGCAGTGTGGCCAGGGTCATGTTTGAACCCGCCTCCAGGTTTATGCGGCCAGTGCCCTACCTACTGAGCCGCGGTCAGTGCCCTACTCACTAAGCCACACGCACCGCCGCCAAAGCTTGATGTCTTGACAAGACTACCTTATTGGAGCGGTCATGGACTTCCATGAGGAGCTTTCTAGTGTCCACTAGTCTCTCTGTATGATGTTAGTGGCTATTAATGGTACACGGGTTCCTGTAATGCAGGCTATTTAGGGGAAACCATTGAACCAAAACATAAAGAAGGTCATGTTTTGTTTTTGTTTTTATTTTTAAAAAAACTAATGAAAATAATTTTCCTCTGTGCTAGGAGCAGTTTTGCAGCACACAGTGCCTCACTGAATCACCATAATGTCCATAAGGTGGTGGGGGGCAAATTTGAAGCCAGTAGGTGAGCCTCCCAAGCCCATTCTCTCAGCTACCACAGAAACAAATTATCTTGAGAGTCCTGTGGGTTCCAAAGGAGGAGCCCTTTTGATTTGGGTAGTATGAATAATTGAAAGGGGCAGAGATGAAGCCCTAGCCAAAAAAATGGTTGAATCTTAAACACAAAAGTATAACATTCATATAAGATTATCAAAGCACCAAATAACTGTTAATAACCAGCATATGCAATCATTGGAAGTGCACATCGTTTCATAGAGGATAGAGGGTGTGAGTTGGGCTTTCACGGGCAGAGGAGATGCAGGACAGCCTGCATCAAATAGGGCTGAAATTGCACTACAGACGTCCCCAAAGTGACTAGAAGCTATGATGCTCTGTTCAAAGTCTATTCTGCCCTTTGCACAAATCAACTTAGAGTTGTGTTACCCACTCTCAGGATACAAGGGTTGCCAAAATTAGAGTCATTTCATTAATCTCCCTTGCCAAGGAGACATGGCTATATATCACTCCAGGTTACACTGACAGCAAGACAATAACATTACATTTCCACAGTGCATCAAATAGCATTTCTCTCAATTCATTTCCTATCAGAGTCTCTATAAAAATGCCTTATAACTAAAATACGTCTGTCTTTTAGACTTTAACAAGACTCGCTTCAAGGTTTTGTTTTTTTTGTTTTTTTTAGTATAAAGGAAGAAAAGTAGGAAAACTTCACTTTAAATGACATCTCTGGACAAGTTTTAAAAATTAATACTGAAAATAAAATACTTGCCTTGGTCCCATCAGGGAGAGGTGCTTTATGATAAGGAGAAAGAGAAGAGAGAGGGAGAGAGGGAAGGGGACAGGGAAGAAAGAAAGAAAGGAGGGAGGGAAGGAAAAATGGAAGAAAGAAAGCCAGGCAGGGAGGGAAAGGCTTAAATGTATAGTATTAGGTCATTTTATTTAGAGTATTTAGGAAAGTTAAGTGTGTTAAAAACAAAGTAAAACTGAGAAAATAAAAACTACCTACTACGTGAAAAGCAATGTTTTGTCATTAAATGAACTTTTTAAAATAAGATGATGAAACAAACTTAAAATTCCTTCCTCTTCCTGTATTTTCATCTCTCACAGCTCACTCTAAATCACTGTGCCTCACTGTGTTTATGATTCTAACCAGAGACCACGAGCAATTTATAAGTTCTCATGGAGTCTCCTGATACCTCCCACAGCATTTACCAGCAGGAAACAGTCATTATAGAGATTTCCATAAGCTATCTTCTGAAGTAGTATTCCTTCTCAATTATTTTGTAAAGTAATTAAAGTTAATTTTAAAAATTCATCGCGTTTGATCGAAAAGAATCATTTTTTTTTAAAAATTGGATGAGGCTTTTTAAAAAATAATAGCAACAAGATCAAAAAGTCAAATGTGTCATAAAAATAAAAATCAGAAACGGGATGGAGTCAAGGGACTTACGCTGTCATCCCTTCACAGTTTTTACTACAGTGAAGAATGTCTTTACATTGCCCAGATCCACGCGTTCGGCTCTTTCATTTCACACAACTCATTATTTTAGGTGTTGTTTCTGTAACAATTCACTAAATGTTCGTCCTTGCAAACGGTTCTGCTGCTGTGTTATCCAAGATCCTCAACATAAATTTCGATAAAATCTCAGTGCGTCTTAACTGCGCTGCAGACACCGCCATGCAGGGAGAGGTCTGGCCAGCAAGGCGGCAGCCGCGAAGACAAAGCCGGGCGGGGGGACCACGGGAGGAGGACGGCCGCGCCCGCCCGCCGCGCAGGCCCGGGCGGAGCAGATGTCGCGAGCAGCGGGAGCGCAGGGGCTACAAGCAGGTGGGCCTGGGTGAAAACGCTGCTCTACTGCTCGCCAGCTGTGCGATTTGGAGCGAGGGGTAATCCTCCCAGCCTCAGTTTTCTCATCTGCCATGTGGAGAAAATACCACCTTGCAGAGTTATTGTGAGGGCTAAAGAGAGGACACAGTATGCGCTAAATGCCCAATAAACGGGGTTCGGGTTTGCAGCATACCAACACAGCTCCAGTCAGCAGCCCGGATATGTAAGGACATCACCATAGCAACATGGCTGTCCTTGACTGATGATGTAGAAAATTAAATTGAATCACAATTTTTTTTTTTTTTTGAGACAGAGTCTCACTCTGCCACCATGTGTAGAGTGCCGTGTTTGCCGTGTTGTCATCATAGCTCACAGCAACCTCACACTTTTGGGCTCAGACCATCCTCTTGGCTCAGCCTCCAAGTAACTGGAACAATATGTTCCCGCCATGACTCCTGGGATCTTGCTCTTGCTCACGCTGGTCCCAAACTCATGAAGATGCACCCGCCTTAGCCTCTCAGGGTATTAGGGTTACAGGCATGTGCCCCCGTGCCCAGCCTAAATCACAAATTTAAATAATACTCATCCCTCTTTTAGATACTCTTCTAGAATTCAAGCTGTCTGAAGGTGGGACATGTGTGGCCCCACTCATGTGCCTGTGTGTTCCAGATTACCTTTCCTCTGTTCAGACAAGAGCAGAAATGTGAATTGGTGGGTATAGTCAAAGAGCACAGGTCTTTAAAAAGCAGCACAGAGTGAATGGAAGCCCCAAACTATTTGGCAGCATAAAGCATATAGAGAGCTCCAAACTCAAAACTCTCCAAAATTTCATTATGAGGCTTAACATTATATATTAATCAATCCATCCTAAATTTCCACCTCTGAGGCAGATAAAGAAGCCATATATAATCCTTCCCACACACTGTCCAATTGGGGTGTTGTTCAAATATTGATGAGTTTCAAACTCTGGATGTCAATATAAAGATATTAATATAAGCCCCATGTGAAGACAAAACTTGACCCTGGAGGGAGAAAAGAGTCAAAAAGACATATTTATTATATACATTTTCCTTCCGAAGCTATAGGGGAATGTCAAATAGCATCTCTTAACTATTCATTTTACTTTTTTTCTTCCAAAAGAAGGAAAAGGAAATTTCTACAATTATAAATAGCATATCTACATATTGGTATAATCTCAGGACAGAAAACAAAAACTAAGAAAATAAAAATAGGGCATTCTACTGTAACTCCAGGTTCAAAAATACAAGCATACACATTTAGCTGGCAAAAATAACTAACTAAATAAATAAATAATAGGCCTTTTCACAAAGAAATGTATTTCCCTAGGAAAATTCTACTTTAAACAGGCGCCTGGCAAATATTCTTCTTCCTCCAGCTGCTGTTGCCATGAAAAAAACACAGAAGCAGCTCTGGACACCTGGATCTATAAAAAGGAACCAGGTGTTCTCCCACTTCCCCAGAAAGACTTATCACTTGGCTAAAAAGGAAAACATCAACATGAGAATGCATCTGATAGGCTTAGGAACATCATTAACATGGAATAAAGTGTCCACAATGTAAATTTGGGGAGGAGGGCAGACCTAGAACAACCACAAGACCCAGGAAAGCTCAGGGGACACAGCTCAAGGAAGTGTGCACCCCTACAGAAGACTGGCTTTCTGCTCCTCTCAGTCAAACCACTGGATACAACTGAAAAGACCTCAGAACTGATATAAGATCTTCACATGGGCTAAACACCAGGTAAGTGCCTGCCATGCTTATTACCTCCGGGGAACTCTGAGTGGGCCAAAGAAGGAAGTCATCTCCTCCTGCATCCAGGCCTCCACTTAACCAATCACAGCTGTAAATGAAGAGCCCCTGTGGGTTCTCATGTCCACAGCTATCACCTAGCTACACCTAAGCCTAAACCAGGGAACTGGGAAGCCCTGAGGCCAGGCTTCCCTATGGCTCTGTTCATCTGTGGCTATGTGGTAGTAAAAATCTCTCTGTGTGCAAAAGTTCCATCTCCCACCCTCCTAATGCACCACCTCCATCTTCCCAGGCTAAAAGCTTGAGAGTCCTATCTTTGAATTGCCCTGTCCAGAAACCTTCTTTAAAATACAAATACATTGCCAGGTGCAGTGGCTCATGCCTGTAATCCTAACACTCTGGGAGGCCAAGGCAGGAGGACTGCTTGAGCTTAGGGAGTTTAAGACGAGCCTGAGCTGGAGTAAAACTCCGTCTCTACTAAAAATAGAAAAATTAGCTGAGCGTTGTGGTGGGCTCCTATAGTCCCAGCTACCTGGGAGGCTGAGGTGGGAGTGTCCTTGAGCCCAGGAGTGTGACGCTGCTATGAGCTAGGCTGACACCACAGCACACTAGCCTGGGACAACAGAGTGAGACTGTCTAAAACAAACAAACAAAAAAGACATTTCCACAAAGCCTAAGATATTTACGATCTGGCCCTTTATAGAAAAAAAGCATCTGGTCCATCCATGTTCTAGATTAGGGGTATCTGACCTGTAGGCCACGGGCTATATGCTGATTTTGTGAGGGCTTTGTTTGCTTATCTGTGGTGCCAGATACCATGAAAAGTATGCACAAACTTTTTTTGTTTGTATATTTAATGTGTGGCCCAAGATAACGCCTATTCTTCCAACGTGCAGCCGAGAAAAAAAAGGTTGGAAACATCTCTGTTCTAGATGTGGTTAAGAATATGTTGTAGGAATTTGGGGAAGATGGCTGACTGGTAGCAACCCTCGGCAGAGGCTCCTGAGCAGAGGAAGAAAACCTAGACGGAATCGGACTCTATGAAGCCAAAGAAAGCTGAGCCAAGAAAGAAGTTCAGCAAGCTGAAACTCCAAGAAAGAGCATTCAAGAAAACAAATTACAGGTACAAAGCCTATTGCCTAGCGGATGTGACCCCCCTCCCCCAAGCAGGATGCCTGCCGTAGGCTATCTGCAATCACACAAGGAATAAAAGACCTTCTCATTTTACCTTGCTGAAGAGAGCCACTAAACTCCAGGTCTCTTTCTCCAGGGAGGTCCCACTTATAAACCTAGACACTACCCCACCAGGAATAAAATTGAATAGATATTTTTCCCCACAACTCCAAACTCCCAGTCCACCCTTTCCCCCTCACATGGTGGTCTGAAGTTCTGCCCCCTACAGAGCATAGAGTGTTTGGTCTTGTCTTGAGAGACCTGGGCATAGTGTGGACTGCCAACCATCAGGACAGAATCTGTGACTAACAGGGAAGAAAGAGGGTGTGGGAAGAAAGGGATATTCAGCAGAAGGAAGAGCAGCCCCTTGGTTATGACTATGCCCAGCCAGTGATAGTGTTGACCCTCAGTTCAGGCTGTGTCTGGTGGGATGGGGTGTAGAACCTCCAGCTCCGGTGGCACCCACAGCAGGAGAGTGGTTGCCCTGTGTGGACTGAGTTTGGCAGACAGGGTTGGTCCCTGCTGGGCCTGGGAGCAGAGGTTTCATAGTCGTGGGCTGTGACCTGAGAGCAAAGGTGTGGTCTCCTGATTCCAACAGAACACTCAAGAAGTGGCTTACTGGGGGTGAACCAAGACCTGAGGGCTTGGGTGTGCTTATGCTCCACTGCCTCCAGCGGGCTGGTGAGCAGAGGCTGACCAGGTGAGGACTGAGACCAGGTGGGTGGAGTGTGGTGCCCTGACTCTAACAGAGCCTGCAAACAGAGGCTTGCCAGGCAGTGGACTGAGAGTGGCAGGTGGGGCATGGTCTCCTGCCTCCAACTGGTCTGGCAAGCAGAGGCTAGCTGTGTATAGACTGAGACCAGAGGGCAGGCCCGGTGCCCTGACTCCAACAGAGCCTGTGAGCAGAAAAGCAGACAATAGTGTGGACTGAGTCTGGCAGGTAGGAGTGTAGATCCCTGGCTCCAATTGTGCTTTGAATCCCTTTGCTTTGAATTGTCCTTGAATCCCTCTCTGTTTGGCAGGGTTTGCACTGCTGGACACAATTTGGTTGGAACCCATGTCTGGGACTGTCCACTCGGGGACATTCTGAGGTTGATCTTCAAAATTCTGTAGCGGAAAAGAATTGACGGGTGGGGGCTGAGTGCTGCAGCTATTTGTATTACTTCACAGGTGAGATTTAAATCAAATAGTGTGGTTTCTTAGGATAGGGTAGAGGTTGGCTGACATCAAAACAGAGCTAGCCTGCACTATCTCACCAAGTAGGTCCTCAGAGTTTCCAGGCAAAACTCTGAAAGGGGCCCTTTTAAGGTTGTAGGAGACAAACCACAATTACAAAGCCTAGAACTTTGGTAAGGGGCTATCTCTACTACCTGGGAACCCCAATTCAACCTCACTCTACCAGTTTTAATAACCAAACAGTGGAAAATAAACATGATGCAGACCCAACAGAAGAACTCTGGCAACATGAATAACCAGAGTAGATCAACACCCCCAAGAAATGACAAAGGAGATACAATGGAAGATGCCATGCATAGACAAATGGCAGCAATGTCAGAAGTTGAATTCAGAATATGGATTTCAAATAAGATAAATAGAATGGAAGAAAAGATAGAAATTGAATTCCAAAGAGTAGTTCTAAAGTTGTCTCAAAAAATTAAAGAATTCAAAATCTAAGTCACCAAAGATATGGACATAATGAGAAAAGAGATAGCAGAGCTCAAGAAAACAAAAAAGTTAGTAGAATGCCTCAGTAATAGAGTTGACCAGGCAGAAGAAAGGATCTCTGAAACTGAGGACAAAGCTTTTGAACATTCAACAAACACTCAAAGAGGAAGACAAATGGAGGGCAAAAACTGATCATTCCCTGAGAGAGTTGTTGGATCACTCCAAAAGATCAAACATCCATCTTATAGGAATTCCCAAAGGAGAAGAGGCTGGTCCTAAAGGTATAGATGCTCTACTCCAAGAGATTTTGGAGTAGAGTTTCCCAAACATTGCAAGAGATACAGAACTTCAGATAGCATACAGTTTCAGAACCCCAGCAGACTCAACTCAAATAAAGCATTTCCTAGAAACGTTGTGATTAACTTTGCCAAAGTTAAGATGAAGGAGAAAATTCTGCAAGCAGCCAGATGTAAGAAAAGCATCACCTACAAAGGGAGAAGTATCATAATAACTGCAGATCTCCCAGCCAAAACGTTGCAAGCCAGAAGAAGATGGTCATCAACCATCAATCTCCTAAAACAAAACAACTTTCAGCCCAGGATCCTCTATCTAGCTAACCTGAGTTTCATTTGTGATGGAGAAGTCAAATACTTTAATGACATAGACATGTTGAAGAAACTTGCCATAACTAAACCAGTTCCCCAGGGTATTCTCAGACCCATCCTTAACAATGACCAGTGCAATGCTCTACCTCCAAAGTAAACTCACCCAGAAATTATTGAACAAAACCCAACTTCCACAATAGTGAAAGAATTAAAAATGTCCACTGGACATCTGAAAATCATGACACCCAAAATACAACCAGGCTTATCAATTCTCTCAATTGATGTTAATGGTATAAATTGTCCTCTAAAGAGGCACAGGCTGTCTGAGTGGATACATGAACTCAGACTGAATATCTACTGTATACAAGAATCTCACTTACCTTAAAGGATAAAAATAGGCTCAGGGTGAAGGGATACACTTGTATAAGACAGGCAAAAGCAAACCGGAAAAAAAGCAGGGGTTGCAATTTTAGTAGAAGATACAATTGGCTTTAAACCAACAAAGATAAAGAAAGATAAGGAAGGTCTCTACATATTTGTCAAGGGAAACACTCAACATGAAGAGATTTCAATAATTAACATTTATGCACTCTACTAGAATGCTCCTCAATTCATAAAACAGTCCCTAATGGATATGAACAACTTGATATCTTCCTGCACTATAATAGTTGGAGATTTTAACACCCCTTTGACAGTTTTGGATAGATCCTCCAAGAAGAAACTAAACAAAGAAATATTAGACTTAAACCTGACCCTAGAAGAAATGGACTTTATAGATGTCTTAGAACATTTCACCCTAATAAAAGTGAATATACATTCTTCCAATCAGCCCACAAGTCATCCTCCAAAATAGATCATATCCTAGGACACAAGTCTAAATTCAGCAAATTTAAAAGTATAGAAATTATTCCTTGTATCTTCTCAGACCACCATGGAATAAAAGTTGAACTCAACAGCAATGAGAATCTCCATACTCAAAGAAAGTCATATAAGCTAAATAATCTTAGGCTGAATGATAGCTGGGTCAAAGACAAGATTATGAAGGAAATCACCAAATTTTTGGAACTAAATAAAAATGAAGACACAAATTATCAAAACCTGTTGGATACTGCAAAGGCAGTCCTAAGAAGGAAATTTATAGCATTAGAAGCCTTCATCAAGAAAACAGAAAGAGAGGAAGCCAACAACTCAATGGATCATCTCAAGCAACTGGAAAAGGAAGAACATTCCAACCCCAAACCCAGCAGAAGAAAACAAAATAACCAAAATTAGGGCAGAATTAAATGAAATTGAAAAAAAAAGAATCTTTCAGAAGATCAACAAAACAAAAAGTTGTTTTTTTGAAAAGATTAACAAAATTGATAAACCTTTGACCAACCTAATCAGAAATAGAAAAGAAAATCCCTAATAGCTCCTATCAGAAATGATAAAGGAGAAATAACAGACACTTCAGGAATTCAAAAAATCCTCAACGAAAAATCTCTACAAAAATCTCTATTCCCAGAAATATGAAAATCTGAAGGAAATGGACCAATACCTGGAAGCACGCCATCTTCCTAGACTCAACCAGAAAGAATTAGAAATCTTGAATAGTCCTATATCAACCACTGAAATAGCATCAACAATACAAAATCTCCCCAAAAAGAAAAGTCCGAGACCAGATGGCTTCACATCCAAATTCTATCAAACCTTTCAAGAGGAACTAGTACCTATACTATACAACATTTTCCAAAGTATAGAAAAAGAAAGAATACTTCCCAACACATTCTATGAAACAAATATCACTCTGATCCCCAAACCAGGAAGGTATCCAACAAAGAAAGAAAATTATAGACCAATATCATTAATGAATATTGATGCAAAAATATTTAATAAGATCTTAGCAAACAGAATTCAACAACACGTCAAAAAAATTATATACCAGGGCCGGGTTTGAACCCGTAGCCCTCGGTATATGGGGTCAG